>JAWWMP010000068.1:509040-527221 GCA_035047865.1 Dendrocincla tyrannina | reverse complement strand
AGGGTGTCCCTCAGCCAGGGACACTGGGATGGGATGGGGTGGGGTGGGATGGGATGGGATGGGGTGGGATGGGGTGGGATGGGGTGGGATGGGGTGGGGTGGGGTGGGCTGGGGTGGGATGGGGTGGGATGGGATGGGATGGAGCAATGGCTCACCAGGGTGTCCCTCAGCCTGGGACACAGGAAACACCTTGTCCCACGTGATGCTTCTTGATGGTTTAATCCCTTCCCACAGCTCAGTATTTTCTGTTCTATCTTCCCAGGTATTGATGCAGCCCCTCTATCTGCATATACAATAAACCCGATTCCACCTCACATATGAGAGCAGAGCAAACTTCTCCCTCTGCACAAAGTCCCCTTTGGCAGTGACACCACCCTGATCCCTCTGCACCATCTGAGCCCCTGAAACCCTAAAACCTCCACCAAACCTGCTGCATCCTCAGCAATCAGACCCAAATCATTTAGCAAACACAGAAGCATCGAGCATGACAAACTGTGGCTGTGGGGGCTTTAATTAAAGGAGAGTTTGCAGTTTGACAGGTTTTTTTAATTACACACAAGAAAGGAACAGATTGTGCTGACGTGCCAACCCAAGTTAGGATGGGGTTTGGTTGTATCCATCATCACAGCACAGTGAGGGCTCGTTTTTCATCTCCTATCAGCCCTGCTCAAGGATAAATGGAGACAGTCTCATCCTGCCTTGTGTGGAATTTCAAAGGTTAGCACCCCCAGGCTGCAGTGATGACACTGCTGGAGGTGAGAGACCTGAGACAGATGCTTTTACAACAGGCAAACACACAAATAAAGCACTTACTCACACCAAAAACCCCCAATTATTAATGTGTGTTCATTTGAATCATTTCACACACTCTGTACACAGTTCTTCACGAAGTACCTTATGGAAAATGAGCCCAACAGAGAATGGATTTTAAATGGAGGAAGGTGCATCCAATTCCAGTCCTGCAGAAATTCTACTCCTGATGCTGGTGACCAGCTCAGCAAGTGACTTTTGGGTGCCACCTGAGGCCCTAAACCCAGAAAGAGGTGCAATGGATGCACTTCCATGATCCAGAGATGTATTGCTTGGCTTGGAATTGCTGCTTGACTTCACTGACCAGAAAAGTGACCCGAGTTTTTAAAACACAATAAATCTGCTCTGCCTTTAAGCCACCCAGTGCAGGTTAAAATAATTGTCTTGTTTTCTGCACCATTAAACTGACTCCTACAAACTCCCTCCCACAGGGAGCTGGTGCAGCAGCCCAAGACTGCCAGGGCAGCTCCAGTGCCCAAAAATTCCCTTCTCCACAGCCTGCTGGAAGGGTTGAACAGCTCCTTGGTCCCACATTCCCTCGACCCCAAAGCACTGCCTGCTCTGTAGGAGACCTCCTCAGCCTAAGCCAAGCTCAGAGCGTTAGACCCACGCAGGAATGATTCACTGAGAGCACCGAGGCTGCTCCTGGGTGGGGAAGAACAAGGGAACAGCCAGAAAATCCAAGCAGTCATCTCTGTGCTGACAGGTGATTCAAAAGAACAAAGAGAGGTAGGTGTGTGACAGGAGCAGCTCTGCAGGGAAAGGGGAGATCTTTTCCATCCTGCTGCCCAGCCCTCTGGCACTGCTGACCCTCAAAGCACCAATGCATCCTGAGAGATTAATTAGTTTATTCTTCATTAGTTCATCACTGCATTGTGGTTCAGATGGAGCTGATGACCATGAAGCTGGTTAGAAGAGCAGTCCCAGTTTCTGGATAAGCACCAATGCCAGGAGCTACCAGGAATCCTGCAGAACCCATGTTTTCTGCTCCAAAACATTGGCCCCCAACCTTTGCTGCCCCACAAGTGCCAGCAGTGCTCTCCTGCTGCACCCCAAACACTTGTCCTGCACCCAGAGCAGGTGTCTGCAGGGAAATTAGGGAATCAAGGCACAGGGTTGGGATCAGAAACAGATCTATGAGTGTTACACACTAAGCAGATGTGATAAATAACCAGCCCTTTCCCACCTTTATGGCCCCAGTAGTAAAGCAGGGATGTGATTCATCTGCTCCACTGCCAGCCTGGCTCTCCACACGAGGTGTTCAGCCTGGCAAGTGTCACAGAGGAAATTCAGAAACCAGTTTTCAATGCTTGCTTTCCTCTGAGTTACCAACTGAAAGCCAAACCAAACTGAGCAAAAATCCCATTTATCCCTGTTACTTTCCACCTCAGATTTAACCACTCTAAACCACGGAGCCTTTCCTAGAAAGAGCAGGGGCTGCTTTTCCTCAGAAAGGCAGGTCTGGCTCAATGTCTTGGCCTGACAAGCAAAGACAAATTGCCCATCTAAAAATCTGCTAAAAAACCCCACCAGAACCCAAATGAAAAGCCCACCTGGGGCTGGGCCACTCCTGAAGTTCTGCTGGCACAAACGTGTCAATGAGGAGCAAGAAAAACATCTGCCCCCTTTAGCTGATCCAGCTGTGCTGCCCAAAACCTTCACATGGTGGCAAGGCAAGGCAAGGCAAGGCAAGGCAAGGCAAGGCAAGGCAAGGCAAGGCAAGGCAAAGAGCCAGGCCAGGTGGTTTGTTGAGGTTTGGGAAGGTGCCATGGGGCCTCCCTGAGGAACATTTATCAATCCAGCTGTGCTGTTGATGCTTCACCACCAGCTCTGGCAGTGTAAGTGAGGCCCCAAATTCTCCTGGCATGGAGAAAAACTATTAAATAACCATTACTTCATTAAAAGCAGGGCTTGCTCACCTTCAGGCCCTTCAGGATTTGCTTTGTGCAGCCTGTTTACTGCATGAACCTGCCAGCCATCAGCTCTCCGGGCAGTCTCCTGCTCTTGTGCAGCACAGCAGGAGCTCCTGGGTTAGTCAGGAGGGTGCTGGAAGGCCACTGGGATCCCCTGGGACATGCTGAGGGTTCCTGTGTCTCCCTCCAAGCTCACAAGCCATGGTGTGTCCCTACTCCTGCCCCTCAGGCTGCCCTGCGAGCTGAGCCATGACCTGGATTAGGAATAATCTGCTGGCCCTGATGCTCTTAGGGCAGAGCTGGAGCAGCACAGGTGAGGGGGTGGAGGAGACAGCCCAGAACAGACCTGCTCCCTGCCTGAGCTCCTGATCCCTCCTGTGGATTCCTCAGGGATGCAGTTCCTTGGGACTGACAGCCCTAAGGGCAAAGCACAGCCCAACAACACCTCGTGTCCCAGCCCAAACTGCAGCAGTGTCATGTGTGGCCATAAAACCCTCCCCGAGACCACTTCTAAATGTAATGATTAATTACAGTATTTCATTACAATTGCCCAAAGTTCTGGCAACAGAAGGAAAGGGAGGATGGAAAAGAGCACTGGCTGCTGACTCCTTGGCATCATGGAGACCAAACAAGGAGAAACTTTTGAATAAATGCAGCCTTGCTGTGTCCTCAACTTATTTTGTACAGGCATTTTCTTTCCATTTTCAGCAAGAAAAACCCCAGGAGGCAAAGGCTGCAAGAACAAAATACC
The DNA here is from genome assembly GCA_035047865.1 of Dendrocincla tyrannina. NCBI lineage: Eukaryota > Metazoa > Chordata > Aves > Passeriformes > Dendrocolaptidae > Dendrocincla > Dendrocincla tyrannina. The sequence goes on along the minus strand of JAWWMP010000068.1, from coordinate 523,747 downwards.
ATCCAGCCAACCCTGCAGGGTGGGACAGCATCTCCCACCTGACTCACCCTGCTCTTCCCAAAGACCAGTGACACATTTTGAACAGGATCACAGAATCCCAGAATGGTTTGGGTTGGAAGGGACCTCAAAGCTCATCTTAAAGCCATGGGCAGGGACACCTTGCACTAGACCAAGCTGCTCCAAGCTCCATCTAGGATAACAACAGTTTCCTCCAGGACACCCTCCCAAACCCTCTGCCTGCCTCCCAAACCCTCTGCCTGCCTCCCAAACCCTTTTCCTGCCTCCCAAACCCTCTGCCTGCCTCCCAAACCCTCTGCCTGCTTCCCAAACCCTTTTCCTGCCTCCCAAACCCTCTGCCTGCTTCCCAAACCCTTTTCCTGCCTCCCAAACCCTCTCCCTGCCTCCCAAACCCTCTGCCTGCCTCCCAAACCCTTTTCCTGCCTCCCAAACCCTTTTCCTGCCTCCCAAACCCTTTTCTTTCCTCCCAAACCCTCTGCCTGCCTCCCAAACCTTCTCCCTGCCTCCCAAACCCTCTGCCTGCTTCCCAAACCTTCTGTCTGCTTCCCAAACCCTCTGCCTGTCCCCTTTTTTAAGGGAAAACAAGTCCCTGCTCCACAAACAAAGAGCACCTGCCTGATGTCCTGCTGCCAGCACTAATACTTTGGGTTTGAACTCCTGCCTCAATAAAATTCCCTTCCCAGGGTCACAGCACCCCGTTTGCTGAGGCAGGGCAGGCAAACTTTGAGTCCAGGGGGGATATCTTGGAGGGTGTTTGCTGCCCCACATTCCCAGCACGTGGCAGCCTGTTTGCCCCTGTGATTCCCAGGGATTTCACAGGTCACAGCACCCAGCTGGCCCCTGCACAGCTCAGAGGCCACAACCTGCATCAGCCAGCCACAAAGCCAAAGCTGGGAAAGGGTGTGGGGATGTCGTCAGGAAAGGTAGCACAGACCAAAAGGGAAATCCAGCCCCTCTGAAGGGAGGTTTACAGCAAGCCATGCAAAAATGTTTCCAGGCTCTTAGTCCCTCCAGAGCCATTCTCCTCTAAAATTAAAGTGCTGCAGGGAGAGAAAGCAGCAAGAGAGTCCTTTGAAGAGCGAGCAGAATGAGGAGATGAGAAGCTGAGGTGGTTTTGCCACAGACTGGGCACACACTCAGGGGCACATTTAATGGTGTGAGCAGAGTGGGTTCAGCTGGGTCCCCACAGCAGCAGCTCCCCTGAGCCTCCTCCAAACACCAGGACACAAATTGAATATCCATCCCCTCACACTTGGAAGAACACGCTCTGCAGCCCCACATCTCACCGAGCAGAGATGATACAAAGCCAAGAACTGAGTCACATCCCCCAGTTCTCTGTCATGTTCCTTAGCAACAAGACATTTTCCTCCTCTTCTCCTGCCACAGCACATTCTATTTTGGAAGCTGATTTACACAGCCCTAAAAAGCCCAACCAGAATGTGGAACCACGCACCACCAAGCACCAGCCTGGGCTCCTTGGGCAGGATGCTGGGTCTGAGGAAGGACCAACCACCACACCAAAAATCTCACTGATCTCTACACAGGACATAAAGATTCCCAAGAGATATTTTAAAACTCCATAGGATGTGAGAGTTTAAAAAAATCCCTCTATCCCCAGTAACCTTCATGAATGGGTACTGACTGATTTGGTACAAGAAAGAGAAAAATAAACCCAAAATGCTGCGTGTTATCTGATGCTGCAGCCTTTAACTGCACTAGTTAAGGCTGAGCTCTGTGCTAGGAGAAGTTTGGTAAATGTGATTCATTTCAGTTTCACTGGATAAAAGCCATTCAAATGAACTGTGATGACAAGACCCAGCCACGCACAAGGACACATTTCCAGCCACCACAAGAGCCCCATGCACATGGAGAGCAAAGTAGGTCATTGATAAGTGCTGTTTGTGTTTCTCCACAAAGCCTGGTAATAAGGAGGCTGCATCCCCTGCTCCCTGTGGCCAGCCATGCCTTGGGCAGTGTGTGCAGCCAGCTCAGCACAGCTCCAGCAGTTCCTGCTCCCACAGCAGCCCTTGGCTCGGGTTTGCAGTGTTGGCACCTCTGGGGCACCAGAGACCCAGGAGCCTGGTGGGGGATGATGCCCACGTTACACAATGCCTTCAGCTCTGCTGCAGTTGGGTCTGATCACTCCTCCTCCAGAGCCTGCAAATCCAAAGCACATTGACAGCCCTCATGCAGCTCCAACCTCCCATCTGCAGTGACAGGCACGAGCATGATCTACACTCTCAACTGCCTGGAGAAGCTTCTCTATGGCAATGAGAAAACACAGTTGAGAACCAGGATCTGTTTACAGTGGCAAAGCCTCTTTCCATGCTCTTCTGCCAGATTTCTGGAGTGTTTTTCCAACAGGCTAAGAATGACAACCACCAGCTGAGCCAGAGGCTAAAGCACATCACCTCTGTTTGATACCAAGAAATCTGCTGGATTTTCCAGTTTAAAGACATGACTGATCTTTTCACAAGGGAGCACTGAGACAATACAACCTCCTGAACAAACAGAGCCCAGGACATCTCCAGATTAATCCCTGAAGGGCAGCACAGCTATCCCACGGGAAGTGCTACATGGTTAGGAGATCTAAATCACTTATTTATGTAGCTGAAGGCTAACTGAGACAGGAGGGAGGCTCCAAAGGTACAAGGGTTGGCAAGGTCATTCTATTAATTCTATTAACAGGTTTTGAATTGTATTTAGGGGGAAAATAAAGCAGTGCTGACTAAGAGAGTGTCAGTGATGCTGCAGCAGGGACAGGCTGGGTCAGGTAACTCCTGGGGTGCAGCTGGGGGAGGAAATAATAATGGATGGGGGGCAGTGCCAAGGAAACCAGGTATGAGAGGCCAGCTCTGGAAACCCAGGGGGATGGGAAACAAACAAGAGATAAGGGCAGCTGGCACACAAGGGGTGACACCAAGAGGTCACAGGGCCAGCAGGGGTGACACCAAGAGGTCACAGGGCCAGCAGCCAGACTGGGAGACAAGGGGAGCAAACTGGGCAACGGGGAGCTGGGAGCAAAATACCAAGAGACACTTGAAATACCTTTTCCCTTTCATTCCTGCCTCACTTTGCTGAACCCCTGTGCTCCAGCTGAGTGAAATGCAGTCCTTCTGCTCACCTCACCTACCCTGGAGATTAAGGGTGTCTTAAACAGTGACGTTGTGACTCAGGTACTATCAGAGGCACAGCAAACAGCAGGGACACACTGTCAGCCTTCCACCCACACTCTCTCGGGGACATCAGGACTCCTTGACTTTGCATGCCCAAGCTCACACCACACCCTGACAGCAAAACGTGCTTCTGTGCAGCACTCAGCTGCCACTGAAGGGGATGGGATGCTGAAACCTGAATGCACCCCTGACACTTGCACCATTTACAGAATTTGAGGAGCAGCCCCAGAGGCTGTTCTGATGCAGTCCATGAATTGTGGCCCATGAATGGTGTTACTGGCTAGGAAATTTTGGGAACCTCAAGTGGAGCAGCAACATTAAGGACAAAACCCCTAAATTTCTATCATCAACAACCAGGTCATTGTGCTGGATAACTGTCCAGACACCTGCAAACCAGGGGCACAGGGGAGAGCACTCAGGATGCCACCTAAGCCACCAGGTGACACCAGAGCAGGTTCCTGTCTCCCAGAAGATTCCTCAGTGATATGACAATGCCACACATTCCCTGTTGGTGATGACTGGAGCTCCTAGGCATCCTTGCAGATGGAATTCCTCAGTGGCTTACCTCAGCCTTCAATACAGCCTAAACCAGCCATTTATTGTCCCATCTCCAGCAGCCACGGATACATCCACCCCTCTGGAGCTTCTGCAAGGGCTCTGGACCCTCTGTCCTGCTTGGACCACAGTATCCCTCCCAGGTGTATGTGTCCCAAACTAGATGTCCTTGCTGAAACCTCTTCCTTGGAAAGACCATTGAATAGGATTTCAAGGATGTGGCACAAACCGTGAGAAAAGGGGTTTAGAAACTGTCACCTGCTGCCTCAAGTGTGAGAAATGATACAGCTACATTAAAATCTATGAATGTATGAAAACCTTGAGGATCTTGAGGCATCACCTCCCCCCTTTTAGAGGTTTGACAACATCTTGTCCAGTCTCTACCACTTACACTTAATATTAAACCATGCAGATGAACAACTACTACAATACTGAATCACACAACAAGCCATTCTGCAGGCACTGATGTGACAGACCTTGAGGATCTTCAGGCATCAGGGGCACAGCAAGAGGCTCCACCAGAGCATTCTCCCTCCCTTTTCTTAATCCCCAGGGCTGTGCCTTTACTCAGCCCCTGCTACAGCCTCTCCTGAGGTACGTGGTGCTCCCAGTAGGACAAGGAACATCCCAGCCTCTCTCCCCATGCCTTCCCAAAGCTGCCTCTCTCCATTTTCACCAGCCCAAGGGCAACTGTCCACAGCCAGAGCAGCTCCTCTCCAACCACACTGAGCTGCCCTTCCCAGCCTGGCATCGCTCTGCTTCTCCTCCTCTTTGACAACCCCAGCTTTCCAACCTGCTCTCACTTCAGCTCTGAGATTATTCTGCCTTTGGAAGCGGAATTTCCACTCACCTGGGCTGGGAACAGAGCACAGCCAGGAGTTTCATTCCCGTTACAGCCACTTTACACAGCACGGGCAGGAAACAGGAGCTAAAGGAGGATGAAAATGGCATTTTCCCACACATCCTCCTTGCACAGCCAAAGAAGTGTAAAAAACTTCAGTGGAAGTGACAATTGGGCCAAATAGTTTGGGGATTTGAGGTGAATTAAATCTGCTTTTTAAGACTTAGGAAAGTAGTATTGTTTTGCCTGCTTTATATTCTTTTCCTTTCTCTCACCAGTGCAGGGCTTTGATTTCAAATGAGCCTCTTTTATCACGCCTGTGTGGTGCCCAGAACAAAGGAGGTCAGGGAGGAGTGGGAAGGGAAAGGAAGGGGAGGCCTCCTGTCTTCTCTGTCACAAATAATCAGATCCTGCAGGGCATTTAGTTCTTAAAATGGACTGTGGCTTTTAGGAGGTTTTCTGAACAAATATGAACAGACGAGCCATGGCTACTTGCAAAGTGTGTCCTATGATCACAGCAACAGCTCTCCCTGGGAATTTTATTTTCCAGAGTGTGCATTCCCTGCCCCAGGGCTCCAGCAAACAAAGGGCTGGCAGCTTTAAATGGGAAGCCCCTTTCTCCTGAACAACAGCATCAATAATATTAATGCTTAGGAATGCACTCTGTGCCTGTGCGGGGAGGGAGGCAAGACAAAAAGATAAAGTGATATGCAAAAATCTATTGAAATTTAAATTCTAGACATTCCCATCTGTCAGCTGCCTCTTGGAAGGGAGGTATAAATCCCAGGGGGAAGCAATCTCCAGCCCTGCAGCCCCAGCATCATGCAGGGGGGCTGCACTCTGGAATTCCTTCCCTCCTAGCATTTGGGAGGGAATCCTCTCACAAATCAGCCCGGACATGAAAGAGGCTCCTTTAACAGGTTCCCTCCACACCCATGACCCTGGAGCAAATCCAGCAACACAGTTTGCAACTCTGGCCCCAGTGCAGAGCAAGGTGCAATAGGAACCCGAGTGAGAGATTAGTTAAAGGGCAACAGAAGTAAGACAATTAGCAAGGAGGGGGAGAGGGGGAAGTATCTTAATTTGATCGGTCTCTGGTTGGCAAGACAAGCCAACCAGGGAGCCAGGGAACCTCCAGGGGCACAGGGATCCCTCCCCAGGGCTCTCCTCTCCCAGCAGGAGCACAGGTCACAGCCAGGGTGGCACTGGGAACCACGGAGAGCAGGGATGTTTTCTCTGGCTACAAACAGGAGTCCCCTGAGCACCCCCCTGGCCCCCCAGCACAGCCTGGCACCAACCCCGGGGGTGTCACAGCATCCCAGAACCCGGGAATGGTCCAGGTCGGAAAAGCACCTTAAAAATCATCTCGTTCCATGGGCAGGGACACCTTCCACGAGCCCCATCCCACTAGCCTTGAGCACCTCCAGGGATGGGGCAGCCCCAACTTCCCTGGCCAGCCTGTGCCACAGCCTCCCCCGCTCCCAGGGCAGAGTTTTTCCCCGATATCCAGCCCCAAGCGCCCCTTCCCCGCCGCATCACCAGGACACAACCCCATCCCGAGCCACTAATTCCCACGCTATTTAAATACCTGGCGAGTTCCTGAGCAACAGGTGGGCGCGGGCACCTAAAAATACTCGTGGCTCCTTCCGTGCCGCGGGGGGGCCGGGAATGCCTTACCTTGCCCTGCCCGGGTCGGGATGCGGGTCGGGATGCGGGTCGGGATGCGGGTCCCGCGGCCCCGCTCGGCTCCGCCGGGATGCGCCGGGCTCTCGGAGCTCTGCGGTCCTGCCAAGCCCCTCCCCGGCCCCGCTCCTCCTCCCGCAGGTGCCTCCTTCCTCCCTCCCTCCCTCTTTTCCTCCTCCTCCCTCCTTTCCCGGCTCCCGAAGCCGCTGCTTCCCCGCGCTCGCTGCGCTCCCTCCTCCCGGTACCCCCCGGCCAGGCAGAGGATGCGCAGGGATGGAGGGAGGGATAAAGGGATACAGGGAGGGAGGGATACAGGGATACAGGGAGGGAGGGATACAGGGATGGGGAATACAGGGATGGGGGGATACAGGGATGGGGGATGGAGGGATGAAGGGATACAGCGATGGAGGGATGGGTGGATGGAGGGATGGAGGGGATGGGGGGATACAGGGATGGGGGATGGGGGAATGGAGGGATGGAGGGGATGGAGGAATGGAAGGATGAAGGAATGGGAGGCTGCAGGGATGGGAGGATGGGGGGATGGAGGGATGAAGGGATGTGGGGATGAAGGGATGTGGGGATGGAGGGATAGAGGGATGTGGCAATGAAGGGATGGAGAGAAGCACCAGGCATGTCGGGGGGAGGTCTAAGGATAGAAATATAAATGAAGGAAGGTCTAAAAATCTATAATTAATGAATATAAGAAAATAAGAAAAAGTTATAAAAGTATCAATGTAAACAATGGTCAGTCGAAAAATCTAAAAATAATAAGAGAATAAATAGATAAATAAATAGATGTATCAACACAAACGAAGCCTGTGAGCATCTCTGGGAAAAAAAAATGGGAAAAAATGGCTTTCTCCTTCCTTGCTCCTTCACAGCCCCAGAATTACAGAGGACACTGGTGCGGGACAGAGCCCAGTGCAACAAGGACTGCAGAGATCAGGGGATGGCTGTGCCACCCCAAGGACACACTACAGGTCTGACAGCAGGTCCAAAAGGAAGGGACAGACACTGGGCATCCCTGAATGCCCCATGGAAACATCCCAGCCTGCAGAGCAGCCAGCACTTGGCACCTGGGGTGTCCCTCTGTTAACCCAAGCACAGGAGGGGACAACACTTGGCACCTGGGGTGTCCCTCTGTCAATCCAGACAGAGGAGGGGACAGCACTTGGCCCCTGGGGTGTCCCTCTGTCAATCCAAGCACAGGAGGGGACAGTACTTGGCACCTGGGGTGTCCCTCTGTCAATCCAAGCACAGGAGGGGACAGCACTTGGCACCTGGGCTGTCCCTCTGTCGATCTGAGCACAGAGTGATTAACCAGCACATTAGTGGCTGCATGGATCACATCACTGAAAACCAACCCCATTCCAAATTCTGCTGTTTAAAAGCCAAGCAGAAGGACAGGGATGGTTTTAGGGTGACCCAGTCCCAGCCCAGGTCCAACCCAGCTGTGCCAGGGCAGAGACACCACGGCCTGACCTCACCCCCTGCACTGCCATCCCTGCCCAGTATCTGGAGCAGGGATGAGAGCCAAGGAGGCCAGGAAGCCTCAGCCAAGCCTGCCAGCCTTTGCCAGTGCCACTGAAGGTGTGGCCTTACCTGCACTTACCACTCACTGGAGGACTAAACTGTGCCCTGGGCTTTAGCCAAGCTGAGCCCCCAGTTCACACCAGGCTGGGTGGCAGCTCCTCAGCCCCAGAACTGCTGGCACACACTTGGACACGTGGGCTCAGCAGATAAAGGTGCATAACCTCGGGGTCAGGGGGATTAAGGAGGAATTTGCTTCTCCACATGCAGAAATCCCCACGGTCAGGGGGGAAACAGCTCTCTTTTGGTGCTCAGCTTTCTCCTCCAGCAAACGTGCTGTTTCCAGAACTGTTTGCTGACTCACATCTCCTGTTCTCCTTCTTGCACTTGGTGTTCACTGCTGGGCTTGTTTTGCTTGGCCAGGGATCACAGTATCACAGCATGTCTGAGCTCAGCAGCCAAGCATGACTCCTAAATCCACTGCCCTGTGCACAGTTCCAAACACTAAACCTCCTCCCCGATTCCAACTCGCCATTCCAGGAATGTTCTTCCCAGTGAGCCTGTTAATAAACCTGGTAAAGCCCCCCCAGATGGGGAAATGAATAACACACCAGAAGCCATGCTAGCCCAAATTTACATGGGAAATGCACTTCCAAGCAGCACCCAGACCTGCCAGGATGTGTTACATGGTCCCTGTATAACCCTTTTCCCCCTTTTCAATGCAGGCCAGGCTTGGTTAGGAAGAATCCTCCAAGGGTGATGAACCCTGTTGTGACAAACTGTTCATTCACAGTCTCAAATTAAGGCCAGGGGATGCCCAATCCTATTTTTGCTGGTCATAGCAGGAATATAAAAGCTGCATTCCCAGTAACACAGAGCTCCCTCAGCTGCACATTTGTGTTCTACCCTTGAAATTCCTGCTCTGAGGGGGTATTTTACTACCTGGTGTACAATGACACACCTTTCCCCCACCTGCACTTAGTTTCCTGTAAAGGAAAATCCTTAATCCTTGTTAGAAAATGCCTTTGTTCTAGGAATGAAACCTGAGCAATGTGGCTTTTCTGCACCTGGGACCTTGTGCACCTGCACAGAACTGGGGTGTCCTCCTGCTGCTTCTGAATATTTGATGGGAAATAATAAAATAATCGTATGTGATCATTTTCTGCCCCTAATTTCTTTCACCAGACAAGTTTAAGCCACTGATTTTTTTTATTAAGCAAGAGATGCATCCTCCACTGCTGAGGTGTTCATCAGCTTGCCATGGAGAAGAAGAGGTAGATAATGAATGTCTTTATCTTTTAAACTGATAATAAACCCAAGCATTTGAAATCTCAGACAAAAAGGGTCCATCCATGTGCCTGTTGTCACAAATTCAATCCCTGTCCCCCAAAAGGTATTTCAGACAGAAGCACTGGGAAGGCAAAATAACCCAAAGAATGTTATTAGTACAGCCTTTCTGGTTTTGCAAATATAACCACTGAAGGAAACTTCAATCCATCACCAGGAGTTGGGCAGCCACAGTTTTCCAGTGCTGCTTCTTCCTCAGCTCCATTTACCCTGCAATCAAGGGCTCCCAAAACACACTCACAAAAAAACCCCAAATAAACAAAACCCCTGTTTTTTAAAAAAAGGGTGTGGGGGAGAAACTAAGATTACAGATGAAAGCAGAGGGGGGGATTAAACCCCCCCAAGAGAGCAGCACTTCATGCAATACCCTGCTGTGGAATCCCTTCAAATGCTGGGATCTGATTCCCAGAGCTGAGAGCAGCCAGCCTGACATCCAGGTATCTCATGTCACAAGGGGAACAATCATCAAATCCCAGCATGGTTTGGGCTGGAAGGACCTTAAAGCCCATCCAGTGCCCCCCCTGCCATGGATAGGACACTTCCCACTATCCCAGGTTGCTCCAACCTGGCCTGGGACACTTCCAGGGATGGGACAATACCTGGTGTGGCCCCGTGTGGTGACACACTTGCCACGTGGCCACTGAGTTTTGGTGGGTGTAGCCACGGCCTGCCATGGCTTGAAAGAAAAATATTCCAACTATTCCATTTACCAGGGGGAAACCACAGGAATGATGCAATCCAGAGCCAAGCAGGTAACAGGGCACTTTCACTTGCCTTCCCCTCAGCAAGTTTCCAGAAGAACCAACATGCATTTCTCCTTGTCCACTCAAGAATCCTCCCAAACACAGAGCACATCCCTGCTCAAACCAAGACCTTCCTCACTTCCACCCTGAATTCCTGCTTTCACACAGACACCTCCCTGCAGATGCAACAACATCACTGACCCCTGTGGGACGGAATCAGAGCCCCTTCTCTGTGCATAGAGAGGTGATGCTGTAGCTGCTCAGCCTTTGTGAACTTCCCAGGACCAGGTTTGAGAGGAGATTGGAGCTTTGCACTGGCACGACCTTGATAAATCCCTGTGCCAAGGGAAGCAGAGCTCAGAGCTGTGTGCCATCACCTCAGGTTCAAGCTGCCTCAAAGTCTTCCTAAGCCACAACTTCTCTCCCACACTAATTTACAGAATTATTCAGGAGAAAAGGAGAGGAAAAACCAGAGCAGAACAAACTCCCCCTTCCCATGATTTCAAAGCTTTCAGCACAACTGCAGAGTTTTGCTCAAGCCAACTATTATTAGAGTGAAGTCCCATTTTGACAGAGCTTGTGAGAAAGGAAAAAACATGTAGTTTAAAAATAACACCCCCCTCCCAACCTGAGTAAGTGGAGAGTGAGAAAGCAGCACAAAACATGTGAAAAGGAAGTTGGCCTTATTAATAGCACATTTGGTGCCTCCAGCAGCCCTGCGCTCAGCCAAGTTTCACCCCTTTGCTTCACACTGCTCATCCTATTTTGGTGGGTCCAACCCCTCCAAGCCCCAAATAGCAGGAATGCTTCCACAGCAAACATTCCCACAGCTCCTTCTTACCTGCCCAGAACACAGAGCTGTGCAATTGCCTCTGAACTGATGTGTGAAACTGTGCACGGATCCAACCACCACCCTTGTTCCTCTTCTTTTCCAGTTCCAATTCCCCAGGAAACCAGGCCAAGACTCACCACCAAATTCCCTGTCAAGGTGTGAGATGCCCAAAGCTGCTGTTTATGGGTCCAGATCCCCCAAAAGCCTCAGTGAGCACACACAAGGACCAACTGCTCTACAGGGGACACAGCAATGGATGTGTCCCTTCCCTCTCCCAGCCTTCCAGGCACTTCCCTGTGCCTTCAGGGGGCTGATTTCCAGTGCTGTGATTACACCAGTAGTGCCTCCCAGTGGGGATGGAGGATATACTGGGACAGAGCAGAGGATGCTGCTTCCCTTGGCATACCCAGAGCTGCCAAAGGGCTCCTCTGTCACGAGCCTGCAGCCCACCAAGAGCTGGTTGGGGTTTTATTGGCAGATACTCTGCCAGCTCAGGGTGTGATCTTTCTCATGCTTCCAGCAGACTCAGCTATGCCAGGAAAACCCTGGATGCAGACTTGGTGGGGGGCTGGAGACAGAGGCTCCTTCCCTGCCACCTCACCTGGGGTTGCAGAGGAGCCAAAGGGTCCCCAGAGCCCTCCCCTGCCCCAGCCTGCAGCTCATGCTCACACCAGGCAGCACCCAGGGGCACCTGCAAAGCCCTGGCTTGGCACACGTGGCACTGGTCCCTGACACAACCCAGGCTCCCTGGGGGCTGGGAGGGCTTGGAACAGGTGAGGAAGCTCAATATTCTGACTTCAGCTAAAAAAGGAAAGAAGATCTGAATGGAACAGCACAACCAAACTGAATCTTCCTCCCCTTCCCAGGTCCCTAAACCTACAGATCTCTTTTTGGTTCAGTCCAGCTTCTCCCAAATGATGGCTCTCCTGCCCAGCCAGTTTCTCTGCCTCTGCTTCCCCTGGACCTCCAGACACAGCAGCAGCCCCCAAAGCCTTCCCCTTCTCCTCCAGCCTTTCAAATCCAGGCCTCTGGAAGAAAATGCCAACCAACTTACCCCCAAGCCCCTGAGAACTCCCGAGGCAGTGTCCAAAGCACCCAGGGAATGTCACAGCAATGTGGGTTTGCTCAGCCTGCAAATGCAGCTACAAACACCTCCTGAACTCCAGAGCTGTGGGGAAGGAACACAACCAGGGGTGCTGATAAAGCACTGCCAAAGTGCCCTTTGGGTCAGAAAACATCTGCACTGGTAAAGGATTAAAGGATTAAGAGGGAAAGGAAAAACACATGGACTCCCAATGCCATGTGTCCTTAGGAACCTGGGGAAATACTCTGAATTCTTGCTCAGCTCTCACTTAGCACTGAGCCAAGGTTTATACATTTCATTGAGGTGGACAGGAAAAGTCTTTCAGATTTGCCACTGCTGACTAAATTCAAGAGGGAGTTCCATATTAACACAGGTTCTCATGGAGAGAGGCTCATTGCAGTGTGCAGAAAAAACATCTGGCACTTTTAAACTCCAGGTAAATCCACTGTTTGTCCCAGAACTCCCCAAACTGCAATTCCGGGCACCTTCATCCCAATGAACCTGCAGCTCTTTTAAAATGATACATTATGGAGCAACCTCAGGAACCCTGGGGTGGATTCCCATGCAGTCCTGTGGGAAAATATATTCAAAACCTGCTCTCTTGCAGAGTGGAGATGGAGAGGGCTGAGAGGGCATCCTGCTGCTGTTGGGATGCTCCCACATCCCCACCCATCCTTGCATTCCTGGCCATCCCTGTTCCCAGGAGCTGGGAGCCCTTCTCCCCAACTCCTCCTTTCCTGCAGAATCACAGAGTTTATGGAGCACATTCCATGGAGCAGCACCAGCTGAAGCCTGGCTACAGCAGCACTGCCACAGCTCAGCCCACAGCTCCCAGCCCTTTCTGCTTCTGCCAGGAAAGGGCAAGGAACAACAGAAGGGTTAGAACCACTTGAAACAAGGGAGGCAGAGCAAAGAGAAGACTCCAAGGAAATGGGAAACTATGGAAAATGCTGCTGCAGTGCTGATTTGAACCACAGATTTAAAGACCTAAAAAGTCTTACAGCTGAGCAATAAATCCCCTTCTCCCCAAACCAGGTAATTAGTGGAGCAATGCACAGTCAAGAAAATCAGAACTCACTGCCCTGAAAGCAAACAATGCAATACAATGATGGAGGGTGAAGTTGGACATTCCAGATGTATCCAGGACACAAACCACCGGCAAAATAATACTATTTTATTCAAAAAGCAAGAATCCAGCACTTATTATGGGAGTGAAATAAAGCCCTAAAGCCTAGTTTAAAAATAAATCCGCCTTTGGTGCCTTTAGGAGGCACAATGGGAATCCAGACAAGGATTTCAGCAGAGGCAGAGCTTTACACATAAACCACAAGAAGATTTGCAGGCAGTTGAAATACAATTAGAAGAGATGCCTGGCACTTAACAAGCACTTAAATCACTGCATTGCACAAGCAGTGGCCTCTTTAATAAACTGAAATGTTACACCAGTTGTGGGGTATGAGGACAGGCCTCTCCTAAAATTCCACTTCTTTCTTCCCAAGCACTCAGGAGAACCAAAAGCCCAGGTCTGATTTAACAAAACAAATCCACTGAAACGCCTGTTGTCACACAGCCCTCAATAAGTGGGGATGAAATTGAGTACATCAAATGTCCCAGGGACATATCCGAGCTCCTTCAGTTCCACTGGAGCACTTTAATTCTCCCTAATGCTCCTTGTGAAAAGCTGCAGGACGTTGCCATGGCAATGCCACCACAAGCCAGTTGTTTTGTGCTCCCACTCTGCATCTGGGCACATCCACAGGGCCACAAAACTACAGCTTTTCACCACATCCCTCTCCTCTCTTGTTCAAGCAAGTCCTTTCCTTGGAACACTCTGTGCACAGGTCTCTGTGAGGCACAAAGTGAAAGCCTGGGGAAAGAAGAACACTTTATATTTAGAAATTCAGCAGTTTGAGGTGGGGGAAAGGAGCTTATTTATGACACACAGGAGTGTCAAGCATCACTCTCAAAGTCTGGACTCGAATTTGCATGAAATCACCTGCAGAAAACCCTCCTGTGAGAAGGTGGATGCTCAATGAGGCACTGCATCTTCTACCCAAGAGATTCTAATCTATAAAAAATTCACAATCCACTAACCCAACTACATCTACCTTGAGCCAGCAAAGCTAGGGAGTTAGTGAAGGGTTATTGCTACAACACACAGGGTTAGACTTGGTTAGGGCAGAGATGGTGCAGAAGAGGCTCTACCTGAGCTCAGCTGGGGCTGGTGCAGAGCCTGGGCAACGTGGGCAAAGCCTGGCTTAACACCATCCATCTCCAAATCTGCACATGGTCAAGGGCAGGGGGCACACACGAGGCAAGAGAAAGGGCACAGTTAAATTCCAACAGCTCCTGCAGGACACCAACAGCTCAACGTGTAGAGACAGCAACGAGAGAGAGGGAGAGAGAAACTCTGGGCAGGGAAAGGTGGAGATTCTCAGGCTTGTTGTGGGCCTGGACTATTCTCAGCTAACAAAGTCTGTGTGCAAGGAGGGAGTGAAGGGGCACACTGAGCTCACAGGAGGGACAGCAAAGATGAGGTGAGCTGAAAGAACCTCAGTGAACCCTAAATGTGAGCTGAAAGAACCTCAGTGAGCCCCAAATGTGAGCTGAAATAACCTCAGTGAGCCCCAAATGTGAGCTGAAATAACCTCAGTGAACCCTAAACGTGAGCTGAAATGAGCTGAAATGAACACTCAAATGTGAGCTGAAATGAGCTGAGTGAACCTCAAATGTGAGTTGAAATAACCTCAGTGAACCCCAAATCTAAGCTGAAATGAATGAACCTCAAAGCTGATCTGAAATAAGCTTAGTGAATACTCAAACCTGAGCTGAAATGAGTGAGCCCCTACACCTGAGCTGAAATGAGTGAACCCCTAAACCTGAGCTGAAATGAGTGAG
>JAWWMP010000068.1:495006-508600 GCA_035047865.1 Dendrocincla tyrannina | reverse complement strand
CCCCTACACCTGAGCTGAAATGAGTGAACCCCTACACCTGAGCTGAAATGAGTGAGCCCCTAAACCTGAGCTGAAATGAGCTGAGTGAACACTCAAATCTGAGCTGAAATAACCCCTAAACCTGAGCTGAAATGAGCTGAGTGAACCCCCCAGTGCCCAGGCATTTGGGCTGCTGAGGAGGGAAGGGGATGCTGCTGCTGCCTGACCAACTGGGCTTGCAGGCTCAGGTGTGACCACAGAGTATCCAGCCTAATTCCCAATTCCAGTGCCATGGCAGGGGGTGGGATGAGATGATCCTTAAGGTCCCTTCCAGCCCAAAGTAGTCTGGCATTCTGGGCTTAGGTGAACACCCTAAAGAGAGTTTTTGCTGTAAAAAGAGTTAAAAATGGTCTCTCAGGTTGGCAAATGTTCATCTTTGGTGTGTTTGGGAGACTGAAGACTCTGAGCTTGTCAGGGGCACTTTGTCCCAGTGACAAAACCCTGTTCCAGGCCTTGCCTCCCTATCCAGAGCTCAGCCCATTTATCTGGGGAAGCCAAAAAAGATCTTCAGTGTCTAAAAACGTCTTCCCAAGCCCACAAAGGAACTTCCCCCTCCACCAGCAAAGCCTCAATAGGACCCCAAAGCTCCCACACTTCCAAAATACGTGGATCTATGAAGTCCTGGGTAACTCCCTGGGAGCAGAACCCTGATCTCTGCTAGCTCAGGAATATCATAAAGAAGAAGCAGAGCACAAAAGCCAGCTCAGGCATGGGAAGATGTGTCTCCTGAGCTCTCCAGTGGCTGTGAGAGCAGCCCCAGCCAAGTTTCTAATCTCTGTGGCAATGCCATGACTCACAAAGGGCCATGGCTGTCAAAAGGAATTAATTCCACAGGAAAAACAAGCAGAGCCACTGACAAGCCTTGAACCTTCGAGCAGAAATCCCAGAGCTGCTCCAGTGTTGAAATGTTCCTTCTCCCAGAGAGGGGACACTGACCCCTCAGGTTGCACAGAGCAACCAGAAATGTGGCCATGCCTCGTTTCCATGTTAAAAACCTGGGGAAAAAAGCCTGCCTGAAAAAACCAGCCAGGCTTAAACCCTGCCTGAACAAATAAGACAGGCTTAAACCCTGCCTGAACAAATAAGACAGGCTTAAACCCTGCCTGAACAAATAGACAGGCCTAAACTCTGCCTGTGTTACCTGAGTTTAACTGCTGCTGAGCCTCAGCAGGAATTGCATCCTTCAAGGGCTCCTGGATTCAAGGAACTTGACTGAGGAAGTGGGGGAAAAATCAGAAAAATCTCCTCCACACCTGTGAGTGCAAAGGAAACCCCTTGGAGCTTAAAAAAATCACTATTCTGATCCCTCCCAAATTTTTGGCAGGTTATTTATCAGTGGATATGGCCAGTCATAGCAATAAACTTTACCCTCTTAAAAACTCCATCCCAGTTCAAATATTCCCTGGCTCTCACTGCTTTGGGAATGTGCAGTGGAAGAAGCCCCACTGTCCATGGTGTTTCTGACACACAAATCCTGTTTTCCCTCCCTGAATTCTCACCAGAGACAAGTTTGCTGTCAAAAACCATCCCTCCCCTGGAGGAAATGTTGGGACGGGGAAGCACAGCCCTGTTTCCCACGTTCCAGGGGTAGGAGCACAGTCTCTATGCCAACAGGCTGGAAGTGGGGATGTGTTTGGGCAAAAACTGTCTGTACACATGAATAGTATGTATTTTATAATATATCTATGCACACATTTGCATATTCAGCTTTGGGACTGATTTATGGAATCCAAACAACATCCCAGGGGGAGCTGATTTGTGTAAATGAGACCTTTACTGTAAAACCTGCTAAATGCACATAAACAGCCCCAGGTTTTCCTGACACCAGGCTCTGCTGGGAGGTTCAGAGCAGCACTAGCAGGATCCAAAAAGGACCATGGCAACATGAGGCCAACTGGATAAATAATCTACTTTATAGTTTTCTTTGGGCACTGAGAGATGCTGAGCACAAACAGCATCCCCTGATCTTTGAAAGAAAAAGAGTATCTTGGCTTCTGGAGGTTGTCAAGTTTTAATAAACTTTAGAGCCATCTTTAAATCCCCTCCATCACCCATTTTTAAATCTCTTTCTTTCACATTGACACTTGTATTTGGTTGCCTGGCCCTTAAATTCTTTTTCTTTAACCTCTTTATGGATTCAGAATTACTCTATCACCTCCAGAAAAGAGTTCAAATCAGCTTTGCTGTTTCCCTACTGTATTATTTGAAGTCCAAAGAGCTTTTAAAATCTTGGAATAAAGGGTTGTTTGGGTTTCCCTAAATATCCTTCAGTGCTACCGACCTGCATGGAAAAGAAGGGGGAAAAGGAGACACAGAGAAAGAGGGAAAGAAGGAAAAAGGGATAAATGAGAACATACAAGGGGGGAAGTAGCTCCAGGATGCTGGACGGGCTCTGTGGGCAGGGGAAACTGGGAAGGGATCATTAAAAAAGGGGGGGGGAAAACAACAAACAATAAAAACAGTTGGTTAAAACACAGCCCCACTGAAAATGGGCTCATTTCATACACAGCTCAGCTGGGCTGTAACAGTGCAATGAAACCACAGACCCAACCCTTCAAGCTGCTTGGGGCTTTACTCCCTCAACACTTTGGGAATTCAGTAGGATCCAGGAATTCCCAGCTTGAAAAACCCCAACCACTTTTCAGGTTTCAGCACAAGGTCCATCCCTGCCCTGCTGAGCAGCCCCACGGGGCACAGGCTTTGGTAGATATTTCACTGCCCTCCATTTCTAAGGGTGCTAAAACAAACTAAAAGCTGCTCTTTCTTAGTCTTCATCCTATGCAAAAAGAACAATAAGTGCCTTGGAATTTTTGTCTGAGATACCTGAAATCATCTGGAGGTACCTCAGAATTTTTCTGAGAGTCATCTGCTGTTGACAAAAGATGTTCTTCCTGAAAATCAGGAATTGCAGAGGAGGCACCTTTAGCTCTGCCTCAGCCCCAAGTGCTAATTTGGCCTTTTGGAGGGAGGAGAGAAAACAGAAAGCCCAGGAAAGGCTGTGCCTGTGGCACTTGGGGACATGTGGTGAACGTGGCACTGCGGGGTTGGTTGGTGGTTGGACTGGATCATCTCAGAGGGCTTTTCCAACCTTAGTGATCCTGGGATTCCTTGAGCAGGTTGGCCCTGACCTGCTGAAATCTCCACTGGCTCCATCCTGGGGGCTTCCAGAGCCCTGGGCAACACCTGCAGACCCTCTGAAGCCTCCTGAAGGAGCAGCTTCCACATTCCCACGACATCCCTGAGCAGCATTCCTTGAAGGATTGGTGCTGAGCTCTGGAAGTCCTGAGCAGGCTCCTCCTTCCCTCTCTGCTTCCCTGCTGGAAAGGGATACCTGCCTGGCTCAACAGATCTGCTCTTTATTCAGCTTTAATGAGACAGTTGCATGGATGCCAAACAACTGCTTTGTTTACATCACATTAACGAGCCTGGCACTAATCATGACCATTTAACTTCCCCTATTTTCCTTATAAAAGATTAATTAAGACATGATGCCTTCATTGGTGCCAAATGATAGTTCAACACGGGCAGCTGCAGAATTTAAGTTCTCTTTGCACCTTCTCCTTCCTGATTTTTATTAAAGTAAAAAACCAACCACAATCTTTTTATCCAGGGATTAATAACCAGGCACGACCTCTGAGGAGCCTGTTCTGATTCCAAGAGCTCTAACACAGTGAATGTATCTCAATTTGCATTTTTGCCCTTAAGATGAATTCACTCAGCACTGAGCTGAGCCTGCAGGAGGTCAGGACAGAGCCTGTTGCCTGAGCCAGGGCTAAATTATTTGTGGATTATTTGTGCTGGGTGTGCTGACCTACATTAATCTGTTATTGATGCTTTAAAAAAGAAAATGAGCCTTTTGTAGCAGCTGTAACAGTGACAGGGCCCCTCTGGTGTGTCCTGAGTCGTGCACTGGAAGAGCATCTTTCCCTGGTAAATCTAAATTAAATGAGTGCATTGGACAGGAATTGGAGAACTCCCCCATGAAGTTGGGCTTATTCATTCCTTACCCCAAATGAGACTGAGGAACTGGAGACAATGACCCCTGAGGCTTTCAAAATGCTTCCTTTTCAGGTGGGAAAATAAAAAAAAAAGTGCAACATTACCTTCTTATGCCCCATTTCTTCACTCCCAGTGCCCCAGTACAGCTTTATTTGAGTCTGTGTCTCCCCACTGGAACCAGCAGCTCCCCAGCAATAACTGTGCCCAAAACCCTGCCCAAAAGGACCCCACCAGTGAAGTTTGGCCACAGCAAGAGGCTGTTGGATAGGAAAAGCCAGGAAACAAAGTGAGGGAGGAGGTGGGGTGTGAGAGGTGGTTAAATCATGAATATCCAGGGTTATGAGGAAGGATGGACTGAGAGGGAGAGCTGGACTGTGCCAAGAGGATGAGTGGGGACAGGATGAACACACACACATAAAAACACTGCTCCCAAAAAAACACCAACCAGAGATGGACAGCAGGGGATGGGAAGAGTCAGCACAGCCACAACCTACAGGCAATTCCCAAATATTCCCTTAGAAGGAACAAACAGAGCAGCTATCCCTGATTTTCCTTCTGAGCAGCACAATGGATGTTTCAAATACGTGTGAATATCTGAAATTCAAATGCAACCTTTATCCTGAATCTCTGAAGATCTTCCTAAATATGAGCTGATTCCACCTATTGTGGCATTGAAATCCAGCTGGATTGGCAGTACTAGCTAGGAAATATTAGATATGGACTCAATAATTTAGGCTAAGAAATTATCATTGGAGTATTTTATAGGATCCTGGAAGAATCAGAAAAAGGGAAATGGGGGGTTTGATGAGCCCACAGAACCCTCCTGGATTTTTACAGGGTTTTTTACACAAATAGAAACAGTCAGGAGAGCAGTTTGCATCCCAACTGGAAAAAAGTGTTTCCTTAGAGGGCTGAACATGAATAAAACAAGGGCACAGGTTTAGCCCAGTACTGGGGGGAAAACAGCCCTCCCCAAGTACCTCCCAAAGCCTCCTGAATCCGAATTTCATCGTCAAATCCATTTCACAGCTGACCCAAGGCAAAACCAATATCCCTTCTTATTGTTTTGACTGCTCAGAATGGAATAAAATGGAGTAACATTCTCTCTCAGCGGTGCAAGCACAGCCCTCCCCAGTGAGTGAAAACAGAGTTTACAGGCAGAGCCTGCCCTCAGTCCAGCCCCAGCCCCATCTGAACTGCATTAGAGAGCCCTGCAATATTTCATGGCTCTATTAAAATGCTGTCCCCACCCCTCCTGCACACCAAACCCTCTAATTAGAAACAATAACAGAAAGGCAGGGCAGGAAGTTCTCTGCTTTCCATCTGCTTTCCATCAGGTTCCTCAACCCAGCCAGACCCAGCGACAACCAAGCACCACCAGGAATTGGGGCTGTGGAAATTCCCTCGTGGCCAAGAGCTTTACCCTGCACATCCACACTGTCCTAGATCTCTGCACATCATATTTGGATCAGGGGAAATAAAGCTGGCCTTTGGTAAGTAGGGCTCATCAAGGCCAGATCTAAAACTTCCTGTTAATTCCAGAAGAAATGCCCTGCTGATGCCAAGTGAGGACAACAGCTCCAAGTGAGGCTTCCAGGGAAGGCTCTGAGCCTTGGGAAAAGCCAGCCTGATGTTTGACACAGAGGGAAAGGAGGAAATAATTGATGGGGATATTTAAGTTGTAGGAGAAACCCCCTGTGTCTATAAGCTATGGATCAGAACCACGAAATACATGGAATATGGGAGAGGGAAGTGCTTTATCCCAACAATGCCATTCCTGGCAAGGCTCTGGAAGATGCCCTTGGAAAAACCCAGTTTCCCACGTGGCAGCAGAGCTCCTGAAGCCACCCATGGTGCTCAGCATCTCATTGCTGCCCCGTGCCACCCTCCTGGGCTGTGCTGGAAATCCCATCAGGAATTCTGTGTGCAGAGCAAGGGCAGGGCAGGATTGCAGAATTCCTCACCTCTGGAAGCTCATTAGGGCCCTCCTGGAGGAGCCTTTTAATTGCACCCACAAACAGCCAGCAGGGCAGGGCAGCAGAGGCAGCCTGGGCACCTTTGTGGTGCCAACTGTGTCCCAAACATTCCCAGGCTGTGAAATCCCAGTGGAATCTGTTCATCTGTGCTGCTCCATTCTCTCTCACTGACTGGGCAGAGCTCCCCAGCAGCTCCAGATATTTCACTGCCTGAGCCACAGTTATTAATAAACACTTGCTGATGGTTGGATCTCCTGGCCTGGCCTGTGGTTATTTGAGGTTTGAAGCTGCCCCTGCCTGCTTGAGCTGCTGCAGAGCCTGGATTCAGGGAATGCCCACCTGCTGCAGCCAGGGATCTCCGTGCCACTGAGGTGCCAGGAACGACAAAGGCTGGAGGTGCCAGGGGTGGGAACACCATTCCCTGAGCTGCCAGCCCTCCAGAGCACACCCAGAGCACTCACAGCTCAGTGCAACCACAATTTCCCACCACTGAACCCAAGCTTTGATCTGATAAAATGCATTTATTTCCCTTAGTAAAAGCCAAGCTTTTGAATTGCATCTATCTGTCTCAAAGCATCAGGCCAGCAATCCTGTAAGATAAGGAACAGCACGGAAACAGGGAAGAGGGATGAAGAGAACACCAGTTCAACACCAACCCAACCTGACAGCTGCATAACATTCCCAGAAACATCAGCAAACTCAAACTGCTTCTCTTGATACAAAAGATAGACAGAGATATCTTTATCTGTAGGAATATATAGATATTTAAAAAGAAACCAGAATGAAACAAAAGCTTCACCACCAGTACATTTTGGAGAGATCTCAGTTATTCCACCACATCCAAGTGTGATCACTGCCAGTGGCACTGGAAGGATGGAGAGCCTGACAGCAGAATCAGACCCAAGATGTCATTCTCTGTTTATTCTTCCTTTCCTCAGCAGAGCTCGGGATTAATTTGCCTGAATTCCATACAGAGCTGTCCAGAAGGCAGGGGGAAGTAGATGGAGCCACACACCCAGTGACAGCAATCAGGATTTCAAGGTCTCTTATACCCAAATTCTCCATCAATCCTCAAACACAAAGAACCTTCCAGCACCAAAACAACCTCTTCCATCTCGGTCAGCAAAACAATATCTGTGTGTTCTGAGTAAAAAAACCCTACCCAGCAACACCCCCTGGACACCCAGAACTGGGATGTTGCCTGAAATCCTAATTACTGATTGCTCAAAGTGCCTTAAATTCTTTACAGGCTTCAAATCTTCCAAGGCAGAGACAGTGACCAGTGGGAGCTGCTCAGAGAGAGGAAACAGGGGTGACCAGCACAGAGAGGGAGCATGGCATGTGCACAGGGTGACCAACACACAGGACACATGTCAAGGGCACACTGACCATGGAACAGCACACAGAGAACTCCAGCTCAGGTCTCTGCAGCCCAAAACTTCAGTCACATACCTGGTTTGGGCACCGAATTGGTCACGGACTGAGGAACTTTGTCGTTGATGAGTTCAACACACTCACTGGGGAAGAATCCAACCTGGAGTAAAACAGGAAGAGGCAGAACATTGAATGCAGTGGGTTTATGAACCAGCAACTATTAAACATGTTCCCTGAACCCCCTGGCCTGATGCTCCATAACATTATCCACCATCAAATGACCAGCAGAAGAGAAATACCTTTTCCAACTATTTATCACAGTTTTTTATTATTTATTAAAAAAGTCAAATGTTCTACAAACCAAATGATTAGTCCTGCAAAATATGATTTTATAGGTTTGGTTTCTCAGCCTGTACACAGCACAGAGACATTCAGCTCTCAACAGAGAGGATGAATGTCTACACAGCCTTGGATCTCAAGTGGAACTCAGAGACAGAAAGGCTTTTGCTGGATTTGCTGTGGGTTTGTAGCAGAATTTTAATGCAGAGAGCAAGATGGGGCAGCTCCCAGCATCACCTCAGTTGTCTCTACCCAAACCTCACCAACACCTGGCCATTTTTCACTGTCAAAACAGAACACTCACAAGCACTTCAATGTTTTATCCCCTTAGAAAACTGGAATCAAATGTGGACCAATGTATTTGTAGGGAAAAAAAAGGTATTTTCTCATTTGCCAAGTTAGGAGAAGACCCTCTGAAGGCTCAAAGCTCTGCTGTGTCCTTGGCCTGCTGAGTGTGGGTACCAAGGCAAGTGTCCAAATTAAGGACTTGCTAAAAAGTTCAATGTGGTTTTAGTGCAACTGAATTCAATCCAATCCTAGAGCTGAGAACAAGTTTAATAAAACACACGTGGAGTAAATTGAGTGCTGTGTTTGTAGGAATGCAGTGATCTGACTAGAAATAAAAACTTTTAGAGGATGTAGCAAGGCAAATCCCTGGATGTGCTTTGGATCATGGACAGTGTCGTGCCTCAGTGAGGGAGAAGTGCCAGCCATCCACTCCAGCCTCATCCACTGCTGAGAACTCACGTGGGAGAGCAGCTCCAAACACCTCCCACAGGCTGCTGAGCCCTCTGCATTAGCTGTGGGGCTGCTCCTCAAGCTGCAGCACACACAACAGTCCAGAACTGTCCTTGGGAAATATCTGAAGATGCTTCAGAAGGCAGGGCCCACCCTGGGCTGAGCAAAAACAGCCCCTGAGAGCAGCTTCTCCTGGGGCAGTGAAGGACCTGAGTGTCCAGGTCACTGCAAGGCCTGGGATTCCTTGGAAATCCATTCCTTGGAAATGCCAATTTGCAGTGTTGCTGCCTTGCCCTTCAACAAACAGCTCCTGTCCTGCCCTCTAGGACAGGAATTGCTTTTTGGGAGAAAGAGGTGGAAAACACAGGGTGGGATTCCTGGGGTCTCCTGTGCAGGGCCAGGAGCTGGACTCCAGGATCCTGATGGGTCCCTTCCATGATTTATTCTAAGGCAGAGATGCTGGAGAGTCTCTCTAAACCAGCCTAAGGGTCAAAGGGGATGGGAAGGATCCCGAGGTTCTGCTGGAATGGGATGTGCCTGCAGACTCTCCCATGCCACTCCAGGGTCGCTGTGTCTGGGCAGGAGTGGAATTCTTTCCCTTTCTCTGTTTAGGGATCCAAGCTGTGACCACAGAGGAGTTTTACACTTCCCAGCATCTCCATTCCACAGCACCTCCCTCCTGACTCCCATCCCAGCTGAAAAGCCCAAGCACAGCAGAACTTTGGAAACTTTTATCCTTACAGTTTCATATTTCCAGACCTTTTTCCCTGTCACATCCCACCTCCTCCCCAGCATTGTGCTGTGTGTTGTGACATGGAATTCCAGCACCACCACCCTTCCCAGACACCTCATCCAAGCCAGGGCAGGATTCCCTGGCGTGTGTCAGGCAGGTGACTGGGATGACTGGGACAGCTGGAAGCATCATGTCACTGCAGGCAGCCACACTCTGGTCCAAAGCCACAAGAACACGTGGCAAAGAGCCAGTGGATGGGCCTGGGTGCTGCCAGCCATGGAAGCACATCCATGAAATCCATGGGAGGCTCAGGGCAGGTGGCACCAGGCCTGGCAGACAGTCCCTCCTCTATTTATTCATCTTACACAACTCCCTTTCGTCTCCAAGGGAAAAAAATTCACCTCCTTCCTACTCCAAGCTGATTTTCACCCCTAAACTCGCAGCAATTCAGTGTGTGGTGGGCCCTGGGAAACACTCCAGGCTGGAGCTGTTCCACATTCCCAAAGGGAAGCAGCATTTCTGCCCAAGTGACTCCCAGAGCCCACCCCAAACCCCACCCAAGGGATGGTTGCCCCACTCCCACAGCTGGGTGTGCCAGCTGTGCCAGGAGATGGCACTGGGATTCGATGGCACAGTGGTGATTGCTGTGCACTTCCCAGAGGGACACATGCCAGCTGGCACAGGAAAAGCAGGATGAGCACCAGTGTGGCATCCAGGGGCAGGCAGGCAGGGATCCTGCCCTGCTGGGAGGTGCCCAGCAACAGGCTGAGTGGGACACACACAGAAGTGCTGGGATCCCAACAAAACACACTCCATGGGTTTAAATCACAGCATCATGGAATGGTTTGGGTTGGGAGGGACTTTAAAGCCCATCCAGTGCCACCCCCTGCCATGGGCAGGGACACCTTCCACTAGCCCAGGGTGCTCCAACCTGGCCTTGGACACTCCCAGGGATGGGGCAGCCACAGCTTCTCTGCCCAACCTGTGCCACACAGAGAAGAATTTTTCCCAATATCCAATCCAAACCTACTCTCTGTCAGTTTGAAACCATTGCCCCTTGTCCTGTCACTCCAGTTCTTGAAAATTAGTCCCTCTCCTGCTCCCCTGGAGACCCTTCAGACACTGAGAGGTGCTCTGAGGTCTCCACAACCTTCTCTGAACCCGCCCAGCTTTTGGACATTCCCCTTTCAAGAGATGCAGGAGACAATTTCTGAACCTGGAGAAACGTGCCCAGCCAGGGAAAATCTCAGCCCCCCCAAAAAATGACCATCTGAGGGAATCCACAGCCCAAGGGATGAACTTTCTTTCACTCTCAGAGTTGCCCCAATGTCTGTGTAAAGAAACCTGCAGTCCTGGGCCCCTACCCTTCCACTCAGCATCTGAATCTGGATCTAAATCCAAGCCCAGAGCCCACACTGCAATGAAAACCCCCTTCCTTTGGCTGTTAACATAATATTCCTCCTGTTTCTGGATGCACTACCCAATACACGAAGCAGGACCTTGTCCAGGATGGTTATGGCACTCCTTCTAGGAGGCTCAGAACCCTTCCCACATCAAACATTACACCTGCTCTCAATTTTTGCCATGTTGCCACCCATAATTACAATGGATTTTTTAGGGAAAAAGGATTTTTACATGTGAGTATTGACAAGCTCCCTGGTGTTACCCCACTGCTCACAGACCAATGAACTGCATTTTCTGACTTACAATAAATAACTTTTATCTGCAGATCCCCAGGAGATCATCACCAGGGTCACAACCCACAGCTTGTGCCTCGTTCCCCCCCAATTAAAAGATGCTTCTCCTGCCATGGGAAGTTTTCCATGGTTTTGTATAAATAAATGAGTTTAGTCCAAGGGTTAATCTCAACAGATGTAGCAAGGCACTATTAGAGCTTGAGCCAGGATTAAAGGATTTGGCAACGCCCGAAAATTAATAGCCAGGGGAGTATAAATTTAGATAAATACAAGGTCATCTAAAGGTTAAAAAAAATCCCTGCACACCTTAAGCAGAGGGGGAAGGCACAGGCTGCTGGTGCAAACAGTCTGCAATTGCTGCTACAGATAAATCTGCACTTGGCTGCCAAATCTGGGAGATACATGAGGCTTGAAGGGGAAAGGCCAATAATAATTCCCCAGGAATCATTTCTCAGTATCACACTAATTACACAGTAATGATTTCCAGGGTATGAGGAGGGAACTCACAGAAGTGAGAAAGTAGCAGCAATGAAAATGGCCACAAAACTCCTCTAAGTTCTTTTATTCACAAAAAAAATGTCTCTGTGGGGTGATGCTTGGTAATGATCCATCCCTGACTGGTGTGCAACCTCTGCCTTGGGAAACCAGAGGGACTTGGGACAAGGGATGGAGGGACAGGACACAGGGAATGGCTTCCCACTGCCACAGGGCTGGGCTAGCTGGGATATTGGGAAGGAATTCCTGGCGGGGAGGGTGGGCAGGCCCTGGCACAGGTTGCCCACAGAAGCTGTGGCTGCCCCAGTCCTGGGAGTGTCCAAGGTTGGACAGGGCTTGGAGCACCCTGGGCTGGTGGAAGGGGGCTGGAACTACACAATCTTCCAACCCAACCACTCTGGGATCCTCTGGAAGCCCCTCAAGCTCCTGTAATCCTGATTAGAAAGCAGCCCACTCCCCCTCTGGTTGCACACACTGGTTTTGCCACCTCCCAGTTGAAGCCATTCCCAAAATCCAGGATTACTCCAACATCCACAGGCAGCTGTGCATCAAACAGCTGTCCCAGCAGGCTCAGCTGACTCGGAGCCACTGATGGAAAAGACAAGGCATGGAAGCAACAGGAGAGGAGAACAAAGAAGGCTGGAAGGCTGGTGATGTGGAGGAGGCTGTAATTTAGGTAACAATCTCACAAAGAAAGCAGTGACTCACACCCAGGACATCTGAAGAGAACAAGGCTTGAGGAAAAACGTCTTTAAAATCACGTTAACCAGAGATGATGATAAGGGTTGTTTTGCAGAGGATTGTGTTGCAATGCAGTGGTGAGCTCAGGCAGGGCAGAAAGGCCCATGCCATGGAAATCCATGGATAACCAAGGCAGGGAGTCATCCCTGAGGGACAGCCCTGCCTGGCAGGAACACTGGGACTCCCAGGGCCATCCAAGCTGCAGTTCAGACCAGCCCTGCATGCACAGCCCTCCTGCCATCCCAAAGGATGGGCACAGGCAGGGCTGGGTGTCCTCCTGCCCAGCACACACAGCACAAACCAAAGCAAGCAGTGATTTCTTCCCCCCAGGAAACAGGGGATTTTATTCCCAGTTTCTGCTCTCCTCCTGTCATGACATGATGGATGATGGACGCTGTGGTGGGTTTGATAAAACCCTGCTCCTTCCCCAGCACAAAGCAAGAACCTGAGAAATAACATGAACAAACTGTCCAAGCATTTGGTGTCAGGGCCTTGTCCTTTTATCTGCTCTCAGAATCACAATTATCTGGCAAGACAGGCTCTGCTGATTTATTTTATTAATTGAAATGACTGGATCAACAGATTGCTATCACTTCTCCAGAGTTCCCAAACAGGAACAGAACTGTTATAATAAAGGCTGCACAGCTTCACCAGAACTGTCCCAACATTCTTCCCCTCCACACTCTGCATCAAGGACACTTCTGCACTCAGCTGTAACTCATCTCCAGGTCTGGATGGTTTTCCTTTCCCTGCATTCTCTTCTCACTGTTGGTATGGTCCAAGAGCTCCAAAACCCCAGGGGATGGACTTTTTCTGTACACTCCCAGCTTATGGGCCCTAAGGTTAAACCCCCTTTCCTCCTTTGGACAAGGTCAGAATCTGCACCTCTTGGGGGCTGCTGGTGCTTCATGAGAGAAGAGAAATGTCAGAGAAATGACCAGAAACATGACAAACCCCTGCCAATCCCCAGGGCAAAGCCCCTGGGCAGAGGAGCTCGCTGGCTGTGGGAAGGGATGTGTCTGACCAGCAATAATGAGCTGAAATCACTGCCTGCCAACAGAGACCCAGCTGCAGAACCACCCCAGGGCCTGGCTCTGCTCTGCAGCAGCAGCAGCACAAACATCACAGTGGGCTGTTCCACCACCAGCAACTTCTCCCAGCTCAACTTCACTGCCTGCACTTGTGAGACAGACACATCCAGGAGCTCCAAACCCAGCAGCACCTGCACAGTGTGTGTGTGTGTGGCTCAGTGGCCCTGAGCTGGCCACACTCCTGCTAATTAAGCACACGAGATTATTATTCCCCTCCCCAATTTTCTGTTAAGCCAGAACCTGGTGCTCTATTTGGGCAGCTGTAGAGCTGTGGTGACAGGAGCCTGACTGTGCATGGCCACAGACAAAGCCCTTTGCAGGCAGTTTCATCAACGTGGTTTTGTGCTGGGAAAGCACAACGGGCTGGCCCTG
>JAWWMP010000068.1:465494-483452 GCA_035047865.1 Dendrocincla tyrannina | reverse complement strand
CCCTGGGGAGCCTGGGCAGTGCCCACCACCCTCTGGGGGAAGAACCTTTCCCTGAGATCCACCCTGACCCTGCCCTGCCACAGCTCCACCATTCTCTTGGGTCTGTCCCTTCTCTCAGAAGAGCTCAGCACCTGCCCCTCCACTGTCTGGAGCAGAGCTGCCATTCCTCACTCCCACTCTGAGTGACAGCACGTGTCAGCACAGAAGGCACTTTCACATTTCCATCCAGCAGAAAGTCACTCCAACACCCCAAGGGGGAATATTTCCCAATACCCTACAGTTCTAACCCTGCCATAAACACATTCAGTTGTTTTAAAAGTTGTATTAAGCAAAGTTTTGGCTGATTTGGAACATGAGTGATGAATGTTTAAGCCACATTTACAAGGGGTGCAATTAACTTTCCAGGAAGGAATCCCTGCAGCAATCAAGGAAGGAACTGGACAACATTTAGTGCTTCCCCTCAGATCCTCAGCACAAATCACAGGCAGCAAAGCCCAAATTCTGCCAGGCAGAGCAGCAGGAACAACAACACTACACCAAATAAAAACTGCACATCTTGCTCCCATTTCCTGCAAATTCTCAAGTGCCAGGAGGGTTTGGCAAAAGGATCCTTTTTTAATTTAGGGAGTTAATGAAATATTAGAAACAATAAGTGCCTGTTAAGTTGGTCTCGTGTTGTCAACTCTGTTTTACAGCAAAGCTCAACGTTCCTGGTGCTCCAGGCACTTCCCATATGGCAAAAATATGGGAAGGTTTTTAATGCAGGTTTTTAATGATTTCCATTAATTGCTGCTCAAATGAATTTTTGATCAGCCTCTAATTTTCCCATTCAATAATTCCTTTTCACTGCTTTAACTATTAATGGTCCTGATTTCCAGGAGCTTAAATCCCCCTCATTTCAGTGGGACATGAGAAAGAGGTGATGTGAGTTCCCAAATCCAGACCTTCAATTACAAACCTGGCAGATTCCATTAAGGTAAAAAAATCATTATCAAATGAAGATTTCAATAACGCCCCCCAAATGTCCTGATCTTTAAAAGGGAGAGTCGACCACTGACATTAAAAAAAAAAAGCCTCTTTTGAACAAAATCAAAGGATATTTTGGGAATTCCAATTCACAACGAAAAGCATCCCAGCCAGTGTGGAATTTCTCACAGAATGGAGAATGTGGGTTCCCTCCTGCTCCTGTCTCAGCCTGCTCTGCTCTCCCTGGCTCTGCTGGGCACAATGAAATGCCTGATGAAAGCCTGCCGAGATCTCAGCCCACTGCACAGAGCTTCTGACATCTTCCCCACTATCAAAGCAAGAGGAAATGTCATCCTTAAAGAAAATAAATGATCTAAGACTACTGAACTGATGATTTAATTCCCACTGAGCCGGAGAGCTGAACCTTCATGGGTAAAACCATCACCCGAAGAGCGCCATGGACTGAGAGGAGATTGGGAGGGACAGGGATGCACAACTGCAGCTCCAGGAGCACTAATTTTAGCTCTGCTGAGCCCATGGCCTAAGGAGGAGGATGAGGAGCCCCAGGCAGGACTGGTTTAAGCGCTCCCTTAAGCTCAGCTCAACCCTGGGAGGTTTGGGAAGAGCAGCAGTCACTCCCAATTCCTGTCCTTCCCGAGCCCAACACAACTCCTGCAGCTCAGTGAGAACTTAATTACTCACAGACAGACATTACTTACTGCCAATTTAGGAGGAAGGTAATTAAACCATCCCTTGCATTTTAATTCCCAGGGTTTAAGCCCCCCCATCTCTTAAACTCCCCAAAATCAAACTCCTTTCTTGGTGGGGCTCCCAGAAGTCAAGGGCAGTTTCCTACAGGAGTATTTTGCTGTGGATTTAACTCTTTCCACGTGGCATCTGGCACGGGCAGCTCTTCCTGGGGACACCCAGCCAGCACCAGGGGCTCTGCTGGGCTCACACCTTGTGGTTCCACCCATTCACAAAACTGAAATATTGTCACAAAGATTTATAAATCTCCTCACCATGTAAGAAAACAACCCGTTTCCAGCTGGCTCTGCCCCCATCTGAGCACACAGGACCCTCTGCTGTCCATCAAACCCTGGCCAGGCCAGCCAGGCTGCCAGGGAGCTCCAGCACACACAGTCTGTCTGCTCTGAGGCACTCCAGATTTATTTATTTAAGGCAGGGACAGACCTTTCTTTTCTGGTTCAAATGCTTATTTCCTCAGAGGGATCACATGGATGCTCTCCTGAACCTTCCAGTCCACGTGGAGATGGAGAGCAGAAAATGAGATGAAAGTCCATGGCAAAAGTCACTTCAGTTTGACCCCGTGGTAAGAAAACACCTCGGATTAAATAGCTGCAAAAGCACCAGGAGAGGTCAGCTCTGCCATGGGGGGCTCCTACAGCTGCCTGGGGCTTGGGCTCCTGATGTTATTCCAGCCTGACCCTTCAGCCCTTTCCTATTTAGAGTGGTGCTGGAAAATGGTTTAGAAATTTAGTCCAAACAGAAAAGGCAGGCTAATAAAAACCAGCCCTTGGAGTTCACCCAGGAAGGGTTTGGAGCTGCTGCCACAGGGTGTTTTATCTCCACTGCAATCTGTCTGCCACGTCCCACAGGAGCCCAGGACTTCTGCTGTGTTACTGGAACTGGGAGGGAATTACACATCTTTCAAACTTCAGGGCAACATAAAGCTACTTTATTCCTGAGTGGAACACTAAAGCTCCAGCACTGCACCTGGAAACACAGGACATGGGCACGAGGGACCAACCAGCACCAGATAAAGGGAATAAATAAATATAGAGAGAGACAGGGCAGAAGGCAGAGGAGAAAATCCAATGTATTCATGTGCTGAATCCTTATTAGCCTTATTCCACAGCAGGAGTTAATCTCTCTGCATTAATTATTGGTTTGTTATCAATTAATTGCAATCAGCAGGAAAAAAAAAGAGATTTTAATTGGAACCACTGCAGTTTTCTCCCCTAAAAATGAGCCTTCCTGGATTCCAGGGACAGGCAGGGGCACCAAACCCACGCAGGGGTGCCCACCTGAACAGCAGCAGTGCCAGCCCTGCAGGTCCTCACCCACCCTGGAGGCTCTGCCTGAGCTTTTCTGGATCATTTGGCTCAGGATGCAGGTCCAGAGGGATAAGAGCACACCAAGAAACCCTTAAACCCCTTTTTCCTCCCACAAAACTACTAATTTCTGACTGGCAGGCTGACATTCCCCCCTGGACTGGACCCAGGATTTCCAGGCTGACATGGGAGCGAACCCCCCTGCCCTCCTGACACGTTCTAATTTTAAAAACCCCTCTCTCAATCATCTCTTTAGTAAAATGACACCCTGGGAGCAGCAGGTCACTCAGAGACACGGGGTGAGGGGCAGGGCACAGCAAGGGGGGCTCTTCTGCACTCCAGAAAATGAAAGGCATGACCCAGAGCCACAAAAGAAATCCTTCAAAGCCACACACCAAGTGCTAAGTGATGGGAGCTAAAATTTCACCATCCCACAGGTAGCAAGGCAAGGAGGGGATGTGTGGATATATATATAGTTACAAAGGATTATGTGGACATTTTATGGATTCAATGCAACTCCCTCTTCACCCCAGAGCCCAAATGTGCTGTAAAATACTCTGCATTTAACCAGAAAGAAGGAACAGGGTTTCATCTGCTGGGCTTTAAAATAAAATAAAATAAACCAAAAAGCTCTTTGAAAATTATTTGCCTGAAGTTGGTCAAACCAGCAATAAGGAAATCACAGGATGGTTTGGGTTGGAAGGGACCTTAAAGATAATGTAGTTCCAACTCCCCTGCCATGGGCAGGGACACCTTCCACTATTCCAGGTTGCTCCAACCTGGCCTTGGACACTCCCAGGGAGGAATTCCATCCCAATATCCCACCTAACCTGCCCTCTGGCAGTGGAAAACCTTTCCCTGTGTCCTGTCCCTCCATCCCCTGTCCAGAGCCCCTCTCCAGCTCTCCTGGATCTGACCCTGCTTCCTTCCAACCCTGTTTATCTGGACACTCCAGAGCAAAGCAACTCTACCAGTGTCTGCAAAATATCCCTACCACAGCAAGAAAAGCCTCTGGGCAGGGGTACAGACAAAAACTCAGGAATATTTCAAAGGAAAAGGTGGGTAAGCAGGGATGGAGCTGAACAGGACTCAGAGACAGAGCTTAAAAAGGCTCAAGCATTACCTAGAGTGCACAAGAAACAGGAGCAGCTTTGGAGAGGTTTTATTAATGGAAAATCAGCTGCTTTTTTGGCAGCTGCAGGCACCAGTTTTCAGGAGAAACATGGAAAAGTGGTGCCAGGAGCCAGGAGATGAAACATTTAAGACAGACCACCTTCAATATCCAACATCCCTGCTGAGTCTTTACAAAGGTAAAGCACAACATTTGAAATACAGACAGTGTTTGGAACACACAGATGAGTTCAAAGATGCACCTGCTCCATGGGGTTTAACAAACTGGGGCCCAAACCTGCTCTGCAACCCCAGGAGAGCCCCCAGGATTTAAGGAACAAGCTCAGCTCGTGTTCCCCCTGAACATTCTGCCACTGATCCCTCTAAAACACAACTTATTTTGAATTTAACATCCAGACAGGTCCAAACCCAGCTGGGCAAAGCAGCTCCAGTGACTGAGGAAGGCAGTGGCACTCAACACTTCAGGGGTGTTACACCCAAACTACTCAATTCCACATTCTCTTCAGAGTATCAGGTAAATAATCAAGGTGTCCTCAGTGTAACTGGTAGAAAAATAACATTGGAAAACTGTTGGAATTACATGTTTGGCCACTGTGCTCAGTGACAGCAAGCATTTGCTGCAAACAATGGCAATGATTCACTCTTGATTTACATTTAAACCATCTTTGGGACAAGAGGGAGCAGCCTCGAGTTGCTCCAGGGGAGGTTTAGGTTGGCTATCGGGGGAAGTTTTTTCCTGGGGAGGGTTGTCCAGCCCTGGCACGGGATGCCCAGGGCAGTGGTGGAGTCACCATCCCTGAAAGAGTTAAAAGAACAGGCTGGTGTGGGGTTTAGGGCCAGGGATTAGTGGCAGCCTTGGCAGAGCCAAGCAATGGTTGGGCTCGATGATCCTGGAGATCTTTTCCAGCCTAAATGACTCTGTGACTCAGTGATTCTGCCTTTACACATGTTCTTTATTTTGATGTGGTTTCTCTGTGCCTTTAAAAATATTCTTTACTGACCTTCTTGCCCTACATTTTCTATCCAGTGGAGCTGCTCTTTGGAAGTGCAGAGGCTGCTCCAAGGTCCATGAGCTCCACCTGCACTGGGTGGGAGCATCAGAAGTGCCCCTGGTGCCTCCTCAAGCCCCTGCCATGCAGAGACAAACAGCCCACCCACCACAATCCTCCCCCTGCTCGGGGTTTGCACCAAGCTCTTGGAAAAGCTGTCGACCAAGTCAATTTTAGCTGCAGCATTTACACTTGCTCGGGGATGGGGAGCACTCAGTGTCTGTGCACAACAACCTGACTGTCCTCTCCAATTTGTGGCTGGGCCCAGCCTTGTCTCCAGAGCACCACGAGATGCTGAGAAGCCCTGCCAAGGCTCATTAGTCACAGAGGGAAACCACAATCTCTGCCTGTCCCCCTGCATTGCAGCCCTGACTGTCACTCGTGCTCCAGAGCTCACAGGACACGCTCTGGGGACAAGAAGAGTGATCTCTAATTCCAGGCTCGTTTTCTTCCTGGAGGCAGAACGCCCCAAGGACACGACATGAGCAAAGTACCATGGAACTGTGAAAGCTTCAAAACCCTGCCAGGGCAGCACAGCCATGGCATCCTGCCCTTTATCCTGAGAAATCACCTGCCCTCCTGCTCCTCCTCCCTCCCCAGAGCAGGGCTACACCAGCCTGGCCCTTCCCCTGGTGGGTCTCCATCACACAAATCCCTCTGGAGGGCAGATGAAGTTGCTCTTTATCACTCCCTCTCCACAAGCAGCTCAGTCCAACACAACTCTGATGAACTGGGAGGGCCTTTGGTAGGGGTTTATTTTCAGATAGCCTCAATTCCACAGCAAAACCCCCCCTCAAATAAACCCAGGAGATCATTTCCCTGCTGGAATTTAAGCTGAAGCCACACCACAGGGCACAGAAAGTCTCTGACAGGTTGGAATGCCCCTCTCTTGCACCTGCTGAGGGAATGAGCTTGAGCACCACCAGCTCCACAACAGTATTTATTCCTGCAGTGTCACTCCCTCAGTAAATTATTCAATTCAAAATCCACACAGGGCTAGGAGGAACCCTGGGTTTGCATCTCATGCATCCGGAGTCAAGGAAAGAAAGAGCAGACCCTGTTTCCTTCACAGTGCACATTTAAATAATTGAAGAGGGAAAAAAGAAACCAAAACCAAACCAAACCAAAGAGAGCCATGAATGGGGAAATTAAAGACCAAAATTGAAGGGTTACAGTAACTTTTCATTTCCCCACCAGAGGATAGATTTGCACAGAGGAGCAGTGAAGGTGCTCCATGGATGGGGCTGAAGGGCCAGTCCCAAAAGCTGGGCAATGGAATCCCAGAGCCCCAGGACACAGGGATGCTGCTCCTGCATTCCTGGGGCACAGGAGACCAGAGCTAAGGTCTGCATTCCCATTCCACAGCCCCAGGGAGCACAAATCCACAGCAAAGGGCCAAGGGGAATGGCCCAACTCCTGGGAGCCTTCCCAGACATCCTGCCTGACTGTGCATTCTGGAATGCAGGGCAGTGAAGGCGATGGGACAAAAACCCTCCTTACCTCAAAACTGTCACATGGTGATGTGTCCAAACAGCACAAGAGGAAAACAGCCTCAAGCTGTGCCAGGAGAGGGTCAGGTTGGACATCAGGAGCAACTTCTCCATGGAAAGGGTTGTTAAACATTGGAATGGCTGCCCAGGATGGTGGTGGAGTTCTCACTCCTGGAGGTGTCCAAGGACATGGCACTGGTCTGAGTGCCAAGGGGGGCATCAGGCACAGGGTGGACTCCATGGGCTGGGTGGGCTTTTCCATCCCAAATGATTGTGGGATTCTTTCAGGATCTCAGAGCAAAGCCCGGGCTGAGCAGAGGGCAGGGAGAGCTTGCTGTGACAACAGAAGGACACAGCCCCCCCAGGGACACTCCAAAGCCCAGGCACTCAAACCCTCCTAAACCTCTGGATGAACTTCTCCTTCACTATTCTCACCCCAGCTACAGAGTAATCCCTTTAACTCTGCAGGGCAGATCCAATCCAATGGCACCTCCCTGCTCCCTACAGATGCCAGCTGACTTTCCCAAAGCCTGGAGCAGAGCCAGGTGTTTCAAAGACACCACACCTTGGCTTTGGCATCTCCTGGGCTCCCTGCAGGCTGCCTGCCAGCCTCCTGCATTCCTGATTAATCCCCATTACTACTGTCACTTCCTTTTTGTTTCCCACTGCTGAGAGCTAAGGGCACAGGGGGTGTGATGGATCAGTGGGAACACAGAATTCTGTTGCTTTCTTCTGACCAGCACAAAGCAGCCCTCCTAGAAAAGGGGTTTCAACATCTGTGAACATCTGGAAGGACAGGGCAGAGAAGCCTTTTAAAAAAGGGTTTGGGGACTTATAAAGAAATACCCAATATTTGTTGTGGCTGTCCCAGCTCTGGAAGTGTCCAAGGCCAGGCTGGAGCAACCTGGGCTAGTGGAAGGTGCCCCAGCCCATGGCAGGGGGTGGCACTGGATGGGCTTTAAGGTCCTTCCAACCCAAACTTTCCATGATTTTGCTCCCAAACACCCCCCACCACTCAGGGTGGAAGTTCTGTTCCTCTCACCTTCAGACAAGTGGTACCAAGTGCCAGAAAAGTGGAGCAGAAAACAAGCTGGGGGAGAAAGGTCATGATGGTGAGCAGCATTTTAATGCACCTTAAAGCAGAGCAGCTCTCCTGGGCCCTGCTGAGCACACACAGCTCTCCTCCAGCAGCTGCAGGGACATGAGACCTGAATCCCAAAATCTCAGGATGGTTTGGGTTGGGGAGGACCTTAAAGCCCATCTTGTTCCACCTCTGCCATGGGCAGGGACACCTCCCACTAGCCCAGGTTGCTCCAAGCCCTGCCCAACCTGGCCTTGGAGAAGGGAGTGAAATACAGGTGAGCCTTTACCTGAATTTATTATTGAATAAAAGGACACAGCAACTGCTTTCTTCCCCCAGCAAATTCTTTAAATAAAGGCAGAAATCGCCTCTATTTAAAATGAAAAGGAAGTTAACACATATTCTAAACCCAGGTTTTGCACTGGTAGGATCCAGCCTGGATGCTCCACATAGATATATCCCCTTAACAAAGTGAGCAGCTTTTTTATATCTATATTTTTATATGTATATAAAACACACACAGAGGAATATATGTGTGTTAGAACTGTCCCTCAGGATCACCTGCTGAAGAGCTTTCCACAGGAGGGATGTTGGCAGCACTTAGTTACTGTCCCCAAGGTGTCTGAGCTTTAATCAAGAACTATCAATAAATTAAAGAACGAGCCCTTAAGACAAAGAAACAACTATATTTTTGAAAGTTTGACTCCAAAAACCCTGCTGCAAGCAATTTGTGGCTTCAGCCTGGACCATCCCAGGCAGCCAGGCCCTGCAAACCACACTGTGGATGTTACTCCTGTGAGTAATCCCTTTGCAAACATCCTCCACTCTGCTCTCCCCACAAAGCACCAGGGCTGGGCAGGCCTGTCTGCTCTCCCTCCTTGGAGCCCCTTTTTCCTGGCATTCCCTCCACACTCGTTGCTGCAGCCAGGGAATGCTGGATGGGGATGCCTCTGGAGCTTTGCAAATCCTGCTCCTCAGACAGAAGAAACCCAGCTGGGATCTCCTGGAAGGCAGAGGGTGAAAAATGCCTTTGTCTGGGGCATCAGAGACCTGATTCCATCCATCCAAGGGAGCCCAGCCCACTCAGCAGGCACAAAAACCAGGATCAGGGCAAAGCACTGGGCATCCTGTGCCACAGCAAGGGCTGGCTCAGCTCCCTGCCAGCCTGGGGAGCAGGAAAATGGGAGCAGGAAAAAGGAGAAATCCCTGCTTTGGGAACAGCCTTTGAAATCCCCGAGGATAGAGCACAGAGAGAGGCTTCCTTGGCAGGACACTGGCATGAGCCCATGGAAAGCAGGGGCAGGGAAGGTGGGCTGGGCTCTGAGCCGAGTTTAAGGGGCCAGCATCAGGTCTGGCCCTAAGATGTTGTTACCCATCACTCCTGCACAGTCTGACCCCTCTGGCTGTCACCCGTGCCTTAACCATGTCCCTGTGATCAGGGGAAGGAGCAGGAAACCCACAGGAGGTGGCTGGAGGTTAAACTCTGTCTCAGGAGGTGAACATCCTCCCAGTCAGGCCCCTGTTGTCCCCCTGCCATCCAGAATGTCACCAAAAGTGATGAAACACCACAGACTTCACCCTGTAAAACAGTACTGTGTGATTTATTCTTCTCCCATCTGTCACAACCAAAGCTTTGACTGGCCATTCTTCCCTTGCAATATTTAAATAATACCCAGGTAGTTGCTGTAATGTCACAGAAAACCAGCCCCAAACCATCCAAAAGGTCCTTTCCAGCCTCCCATACAACTCACAAACCAAGCTGGGCTGGATCAGCCCATTCCAGCCTTTCTGCAGGCTCTGACCTGTGCTGATTTATTCTCCACACACAAAATAACCCCTTTGAAATGTGGTGCAGACCATGCAGGTCCCTTGCTTATCCCCATGGAACTTCCCAAGGATTGCACACACTGTCCATGGGCCTTCCCAGCAGGAATTCCTACAGGTCTCAGACATCCCACATGGTCCTTCAGGGCCCACAGGGATTGTTAAGGCTCCTAATTAATATTTACAGGGTTCAGAGTGTCCAGGCCTCACACCACCCTCCCAGGATTTTATCCTTTTAATAGCAGCAATATTTTCACAAAGTTTCTTTTCTAGCAATCAATCAGTGCAATTTTACTTAGAAAGAAAAGGAAAATCCTCCTACACTGCTCCAAAACCCCAAACTCAAACCAAACCCCTCCATCACCAACTCTTCCCAGTAAGATTTAATCCCCTACCCCTGTTCTCATGTTTGAATTTGCCCAGTGGAATCATCCCCTTTTCCAAAACACTGGGAATATCTCTGCATATATTCTCACTTCTTCAGAGCCAACAAAGTAGATTAATTTTTGAGGTTTATGAGCAGAACAAAAGCTGGCCAGAGCCTTAACCCCCCTCTGGAGCTCCCACAAAGCCTGGCTTTCACAAGCTGACCTGCAGCAGAATAAAATCCCCCAAAGAGTGTTTGTCAAACCTTATCTGGGAAGGTTCTCCAAAATGGCCATCAAACACTAATTCCCTTCCCAGCACTGCAGTTCCCACCCCTGGGGATGGGAAGGATGGGGTGGGATTTCCCCAGGGGAAGTGGCTGTGCCTGTAACAAATGCCAGGTATCTCAGAGCTGGCACAGTGAGGAGCATTCAGCCTTGGGAAGAGAATTCCCTGTGTCCATGGGAATGTGGAGCTGTGTCCACTGGGATGTGGGGCCAAAGGCAGGCACTGCAGGGCCCCAGGGGCTCATGGAATGGAATCTTCCCCTGGCCAGTGGGATGGATGTCCAGGGCAGGAAGGATGCTCAGCTGTGCAGTTCCTTCCATGCCTTCCCAGACACTGGAGCCAGATGCCACAAGTTTCTCAGCTCTTTATGCATCTGAGAAACAGGGAGGGGGATTAACATGGGAGAGGGGAATCACTGGCTTGGGGCAGGGAGGAACTCTAAGTGGCATGGGGGATACCTTGAAAAAGAAGAAAAATGGAAATAAAAGAAGAAAAAATAGGGAAAATATGGGGAAAAATAAGTAAAAGGGAAAGAGAGAATAAGAAAAATAAGAAAGGGAAGGAGGAAAAGGGAAAAGAGAAAAAGGGGAAAGAGAAAAAAGGGAAAGAGGGAAAGGGAAAGAGGAAAAAGGGAAATTGAAAAACAAAAAAGAGACTAAGGGAACAACAGAAAAGGGAATAGAAAAGAGGAAAGAAGAAAAGGGGGAAAAGGGAAAGAGGGAAAGAGAAAGAGGAGAAACGGAAAAAAGGGAAGGGAAAGAGGAAAAAGGGAGAGGCAAAAATGAAAAAGAGAATAATAAGAGAGAAAGAGAAAAGGGAAAGAAGGGGAACGAAGAAAAAGGGGAAGAGAAAAGGGGGAAGAAAAAAGGGAGAGGAAAAAGGGAAAGAGGGAAGGGAAAACGAGAAAAAGGAAAGAAAAAGAGGGGAAAAAAAAGAAAATAAAGTAAAAAGCAAAAAGACAAAGTAAAAAAGGAATAAGAAAAGAAGCCAAAGGTGGCTGGCGCTGTGCCCATCCCTGAGGTTGACTCCCAGTGTTTCCAGTGCAGTTTAGTCGGGCACTGGGAAGGAAGGGAAGGGAATCCTCAGGAGCTGGGCCTGGAGCACAGAGCCTGCAGGGGAGGGTTGGCCTTCCCCAGCACAGAACTCAGCCCTGAGCCACGAGAGCCGTGTGTGTGTCCCCAGACACATCCCTGCCAAGCACCCCCACAGTGATCCATCCCAAAGATCCCAGCCCTGAGGGCTCAGAACACACGGGAATCCCAGTGCATGCCCAGTCCCTGCCCAGCCCTGGCTGGGCACAGCCACGTGCCCACCCTGAGCCTGCCAGGGCCTCTGCTTGGCCTGCAGGGCTTGGCTGAGAAGGGCTGGTTTGTGCCATGCTGGCAGCACTGGCAGCATTCCCAAAGGGCACTTTGGAGGGATGGGCACTGCCAGCCCCTCTTCCCTCTTCCCACAGCACTCTAGACACATGTATGGGCACACAGGATACAGAATCCTTGGGATGCAGGCTCCTTGGGATGCAGAATCTTCAGGATACAGGATGCTCTGCTCCTTGGGATACAGGATCCTTGGAATGCAGGATCCTCGGGATACAGAATCCTTGGGATATGGGATCCTTGGGATACAGGCTCCTCAGGATGCAGGATGCTCTGCTCCTCAGGATGTTCAGCTCCTTGGGATGCAGGATGCTCTGCTCCTTGGGATGTTCTGCTCCTTGGGACACAGGATTCTCTGCCTCTTGGGATGTTCTGCTCCCCAGCTCTCACCACACCCCT
This sequence comes from Dendrocincla tyrannina, assembly GCA_035047865.1. Taxonomy (NCBI): domain Eukaryota; kingdom Metazoa; phylum Chordata; class Aves; order Passeriformes; family Dendrocolaptidae; genus Dendrocincla; species Dendrocincla tyrannina. The sequence continues at coordinate 471,407 of JAWWMP010000068.1, read as the reverse complement.
CTGCACACGCAGCCAGGGCAGCAGAGCATTTCCACTGCAAATTCCCCACCTGCCTGTGTGTCCCAATGCTGGGAGGATCCAGCAGATTCCCAATCCCACAGAACCCAAATGCAGGTCCCCCAGGTGTGCCTGTTCCATAAAGCCCTCTGAGGCACAGCAGCAGAACCAGTGACAGAGCTCTGGGAAAGGTGACAGTCACCCCAGTGGTTGCTGGCAATGCTCAGCACACAGGGATAGCCTGGATGCTCAGGAGGAGAACCTTGGAAAGAGCTGCCATCCTAAAACCAGGGAAAGGCCCAAGCACAGGCATTAACCCTGCACTGAACCTGCCACTGCACTCCCACAGAAGTGGTTCCTGGAGCACATTGAAACCTGCTGGTGGCACTTCACAAACTCCCACACATCAGGAAATGGGGAATCCACGGGGTTTATCTGCCCAAAGCACCCTGGCACCAGGGCAGAGCTCCATACCAGATGTCTGGAGACACCACTGGGAGCAGATCAGGAATTGTCATCTCCTGTGTGAACAAAGCACTGTGGGACCCTCCCAGTGGGGTCACTGGTGTGTCTGGGGTCCGTGTTCACCCCCATTCCAGTCTCCAGGCTCATCCCTGGGCAGCTGCACTGAGGATTGTTCCCTTTACACACTCCTGTTTCTCCCCTCAGTGCCTTCCTTTTCCTACAAGGAGCTGCTGACACTCCCACAGGAGCACCCAGCCAGGGAGGAGGTGGAAAACCCCGGAGGAAAGCATCACATCCCGATATTCCAAGGCTGTGCTGGCCAATGGACTGGCACACAGGCTGGAAAGAAGGTGGGGAGGGCAGAAAACATGGCATTTACCTGACAGGAGATCTGCACCAGGTAGACCAGCTCCTTGGATTCACAGCCATTCCTCGTCACTTCATTCTGTTCCTCCGGGAGCGAGAGCTACACCAGGGAAAGAGGGACACAAAGAGGTCAGGGAGAAGGGCTGAGCCAGGCTTGGAGCAGCACATGGAGCACAACAGCCCCATCAACTGCTCCAGGACACGAGTATCAGGGAATCAGGGAAGAGGGGAAACATTGAGCATTCACAGCTCGCACAGCACCTCAAGTGCCATTGGATTGTGGCACCTCAGCTGACAGGTTAAAAATAAAAACATGGTTCAGAAATAAAACAATTCCAGGGAGGCAAACTGCTCCAGCCAGGGGTTAAACTCCAGCCTGAAATCTGCAGAGTTAATTGTTCACTGGAAATATCCCTATAAATATTCATGTGTCAGATAAAAGTGCTTCCCTTCCCTCCCCTCCCCCCCATTTTATTCATTTTTTATTCCATCCATTCAGGCAGACATCAGATAATAAAACGTATCTCCTAATTTCAGTGTTGTCAAGCAATTCACCCCAGCAGAGAGTTTTACAGCACCGTTCATCACACTGAGAGTCATTAAGTGCAACATCAGGATGTGCTTGTTTGGGAGCAGAGAGGGGAGGTTTAACTGTCTCATTCCTGAGCTTCCTGATCCTGCTATTCCCATAGGCCTGATATCCCACACTGAAAATGCCTTATGTTTAATGACCTTCTGTGAACACAGACATTACAAATGATCCCAAGCAAATGAACATTTTTTGCAAAGCAAATAAAGGAAATGGTTGCAGAGTAAATAAATAACAAAAATGTGTACACAGAACTTGAGTCTGTAAAAGAATCCTAATTAGAGAGAAGAAAAACCAAAACAAAATAAATGAAAGCAGAAATGAAGAAAAGGCTGAGAAGAAAAATCCCAATTGCCACATTTAATGAATGCAAGCAAGGGCAAAGGAGAAATGGGTGATGAGAGACAGGAACCTCCTGAAAAAGGGACACAGGAGGCAAAGTTGTCTCCTACAAACAGCCCCAACACCCTGAATGAATCTCACTTTTGGCTCTGCCAGCCCCTCCTTCCCTTTGTGAGTTGTTCCCAGAGCACCCCAGCTCAGCCCTCTTCCTTCACCAGCCCCACTCCCTGAATACTAATTTTCTGCTGGCTCTATCCAGATCATGACACAGATTTCTGGACCCGAGAAAATCTTTGCATTTGCACAATTTATTGTATTTTTACACCATTAAAGGCATTTAAAGGTGTGTGTGCAAACGCTGGTCACTCCCTTGTGCTGGTGGTGTGAGTAGAACTTTGGGTGGCACTGCCTTTTGGGAAGCAAAAGCAACCTTTAATCAAATAATTTATATCCCAAATCAAGTTTGCACCTTCAGTCTGCAGCTCAACAGTGTCAAAACTGTCAAAAAATGGGGGGGACACTCCAGAGCCTTTGGGAGAGGCTGCAAAGGCAGGGAAAGACATGGAAAGTGGGAAAGAGTTCTCTGTATCATTGTATTTATTGGAATCTTTTTATTAAATTGTAACTCTGACTTGTAATCTCTTTTTGAGTTGGGTTCATTCCTCCTGCCTGTTTACCTTGAAACCAGCACAGAGACAGAGAATTGTCTACCCAGGGAAATCCATGGGGTTTATCCTGTACCACAACCACAGTGCCCCCAGAGATGAACATTCACTCATGTTCCCTGTTCCCCACGTGGATCAGGTTGTGTTTTGCCCTGTTAATAATCACACACTAATAATGCTCTCCCCAAAACAGTGGCTGTGCTGATGCTGGAAAGCTTTTCCTCCTGCTGCATCCCTGGGAAGCAGAACCTCCTGGGAAGCAGAACCTCCTGGAAAGCACAGCTGCCCCAGGCTGGCTGTGAAGCCCAAGCACCAAGCAAAAGCCTCTCCTGACCTTGTTGGACTCAAACATCACTCACAGGCAGAGTGTGGTTGGCTCCAAACTGAGTTTTGTGTTCTTACAGGACAGAGCAGAGCAGAGGATACCCTGGAACCATCCCAGTGACATCCCTGAGACAGCTGAAACAACCTGTAAACAGCATTTATGGTCACTGAGCAGAGCATCAAACACCACCCTTTGTGATGTACCACCTGAAATGTTCCTTTTGCACGTGGAAAATGCTGTCAAACCTCCTGTCCCTGACACACAGTTATGAGGCATCAGATTCCATCAGGTTCATTTATCAGGGAATATCTTTGCTTGGCCAGCACCAGGGGTATAACTGACCTCATCAATTAGGGTTTCCTAAACTTTTCAGGGTCATTTTATGACACAGAGAAAGCCTTAAAAGTGGTCCTATGAGCCCATCCCACTATACCAGGTAGATGGATAATGCAGAGTGTTGTAGAATCCTGGAATGGTTTGTATTGGAAGGGACCTTAAAACTCATCTTGTTCCACCCCCTGCCATGGGCAGGGACACCTCCCACTAGCCCAGGGTGCTCCAACCTGGCCTTGGACACCTCCAGGGATGGGGCAGCCACAGCTTCTCTGGGCAAAAACATCCAGGAATTGTTCAAATTTGTCTTTACACAACTAGAGCCAAGTGTGGGAGTCTCCACCCTGCCTGCCTTTGTGCTCCCCCACCCAGAGCTGAGGGGGAATTCAACACAGGCAGTTTCTTCTTCCCCCCCAAACTCACCCCACGCTCGTGCAGGTGACAAACAAGAGCTGTAGCTCCTCCTGCAAAGCCCTACCAAACCATGGCCAGGCTCCTGCAGAGGCTTCAGTGGCACTGTTGGTACAGAACTGGGACAATAAGAAGCCAGGGGGACAATCAGGAGCTTTTCCAGCAAAACAGAAGTGGGATCACAAATATCCATGACCAACCCAAAGCTCCCCTGGCACAGTTTGAGGCTGTTCCCTCTGCTCCTGTGCCTGTTCATACCGTTTGCCTGTAAATAATTGCTTATGTGTGTAAATATTATATTTATATAATAAATTCTATTTACAATAGAAATGATATAATAAATATTTAGTTATATTTATACAATGAATACAAGTTATATATTGTGTTTGCTATAAAGCACAGGCAAAGGGAGCCCCACTCACACCCCTCTCCTTGCAGTGTGCCCTGTGACAGAGGTGCAGGTGCCACGAGCAGCTCCTGGGAGCTCTCAGGGGGTGATGGATCAGCCTCCTGGCCAGGCTCAGGATTCCCCAGGATCCATCCCAAACATCCACAAACATTCTCCAGGATCCATCCCAAACATTCCCCAGGATTCCCCAGGATCCATCCCAAACATCCCCCAGGATTCCCCAGGATCCATCCCAAACATTCCCCAGGATCCATCCCAAACATCCCCCAGGATTCCCCAGGATCCATCCCAAACATCCCCCAGGATTCCCCAGGATCCATCCCAAACATCCCCCAGGATCCATCCCAAACATTCCCCAGGATCCATCCCAAACACAGCCCCCACCTGCAGGAAGCCTGGGGAGGGATGGCAGGAACGCTGACAGAGCCTTTGCCAGGACTGAGGTCAGTGGAAGGGCTGATGCTTCTCCTGGCAGAGGTCGTGCCATTGTTCCAAGGGAACCTGGGGATCTCTCCAGGTTTTTCCAGGATGGAATTTCAGGTTCAAGCCCTGGCAAAGGCAGCCAGAAGAGGCAACTCCCACTGAGCCAGCGGAAGCTCCTGCAGGCTCCAAACCACTGTTCCATCCGAGAGCTTTTTCTGACACTGCTAGGAATGGTTTTTTTTCATTTTCTTCCCAAACCACCACACTTTAATGTCTCCTTGGTGTCTCCCCTCTCCTTAATTTATGAGGTTTGTGCAATCCAACGAGTCAGAGGAGGGCAAAGCCACAGGCCCAGTGGCACCTTGGTGCATGGTCCTGGAATGTGTTTGGTGAAGAGTATGTCTGGTGGCCAAGAGCAGGAAAGAGCAGGCTCATTTCCCTGGGGAACACTGCTGCTTTACTGAGCAAAAACACATTCCTGGGGCAAATCCTGAAGAAATTCAAAGCCTTAACACTGATCAAACTCTGAGGTGCTGCCTCATTGTAAGGAAAAGCTTTTCTGACCTCTCTACCTCCTCAATTACTCTGCTCATCTTCACTACCCAGTCTATTACTCACAGCACCTTTGGAGACATTTGAGGATTTTATTATATTCAGAATTTTAGGTTGGCAAATCTCCTCAAGCAGGAAAACATTTCCTACTTAATTACTCTGACAGCACAAATGTGTTTCTCTGGCCTGGTTTTCCTGGCTCCAGCTTTATCTTGCTAAATGTACTAATTATCCTCCCACACACTTGCCCATCTTCTGCTTTCTCCTTCTCATCCTCAGCTGTGGCTCCAGAGCAGGAAAAGAACATTTCCAGCAGAGTGGTTTCTCTACCAAGAATAAATATCCCCAAGTAATGATCAAAGTCAAGATAAGAAAGATCTGTTTAAAGAATATTTTTCCATCTGAAACTCCATTCCTTCGCTGCTATTTGAAATCACCCCTGTGACAACCCCAAAGCAGTGCTCAAGAGCAGCAGAAAATTCACATGAAACCAAATGGAGCTTGAGAAGGGGAAAAAAGAAGATGCATCTCCACATGGATTGGTACTCCAGGCTGGACATTATCTCTGGATAATCCATGGAGCACTGTGGGCCTGTCACACTGAGCACCAGGGTGAGCAGAGATCCCAGCACAGCTCTCCCAGGATGGTTGGATTCTGATCCTTAAGGACCCTTCCAATGCCAACTATTCTGGGAGCCTTTGATTTTCATCTGGTTTTGTAAAGTGGGTGTGACATCATGGAGAAGGGTTTGGATGCTGCAGTTGAACTCAAAGGCACCTCTGCAATAAAAAGGCAAAGATATCCTGTTTTTTCCCCATGGATTGAGCAGAGTACAACAGGAAACATCACTGGAAAGTGTGAGGATAGATGAGAGACTGAATCCCAGAATCCCAGAGTGGGCTGGGTTGGGAGGGACATTAAAGCTCATCCCATTCCATGGGCAGGGACACCTCCCACAAGCCCAGGGTGCTCCAAGCCCCATCCAACCTGGCCTGGGACACTCCCAGGGATCCAGGGGCAGCCACAGCTTCTCTG
>JAWWMP010000068.1:434427-461779 GCA_035047865.1 Dendrocincla tyrannina | reverse complement strand
CTCCAGCTCTCCTGGAGCCCCTTTAGGCCCTGGAAGGGGCTCTCAGGTCTCCCTGGATCCTTCCCTTCTCCAGGTGAGCCCCCCCAGCTCTCCCATCCTGGCTCCAGAGGGGCTCCAGCCCCTGGAGCATCTCCATGGCCCCTCTGGACCCACTCCAGCATCTCCAGATCCTTCTGCTCTTGGAGCCCAGAGCTGGACACAGGGAATTCCTTTCCCAGCAAACACAAATTCCCATCAAATCACAGGTGGACCCAGAGCCTGAATTTCAAGCAAGCACAAGCACTAAGTAAATGTAAAAGGTTGTGGGATGTGTACTTTGCCTGTAGTTGCTTTCAGGACTATTTTAAGCTGGCAAATCACAGAGACAATTCCTTTCCTGTGGCAGGATGATTGTTCAGCATCTCTTCAACTGCACTTCACCTTCAAGACTAATAAATCCTCCCATCGTTTATAAATCTGCACAGCCAGAGAAAAGGGCAGGTCCCAACCCCCTGCAGGAGCCTCAGGGTGCTGGAATCCTCCTGGATGCAGGAATAGTTCCATTTGTGTCTTATATGCACCAGAACAGGTCTCTCTGGGGCTGTTTTGTTATATTATTTTGCAATATAAGCTTCCAGTGAGGCCATGCACAAGTCCCTTGGTACCTCTGAGAGGTGGGAGCAGCTGGGACACTCCTCGAGCTCCTTCACAACCAAAACCCTTGCAGGGGATGACTTTAAAATCACACAATGGTTTGGGTTGGGTGAGTGGGGCCTTAAAGATCATCTCATTCCACCCCCTGCCATGGACAGGGACACATTCCACTAGTCCAGGGTTCTCCAACCTGCCCTTGGACACTTCCAGGGATGGGGCAGCCACAGATGGAGAGGGATGGAGACAGAGGGTTGGGCTCCCATCCTGACCAGGACATGCTCCTGTGGTGGGACAAGCTGCTGCAACTTTTTAAATCCACACCACCACCTGAGCTCTTCCCAAAGGGAGGGCAAATGGCAGCACAGCAGGGCATCTCATGGGACTTAATTTGGCATCTGATTTAGAGCTTAATTGCAGGTGTAGTGCTGAGCAAACGTTACTGGGGCTGCCCAAGGTTTTGGCTGTGCCCCCAGAGCAGGAACTGCCCTTGCCCAGGGCACAGCAGAGGCACAACCCCAAAACCCAGCAGAGAGACAAAATCCATGGCACGAGCCAACTCTGCGACTCATCAGCAGCTTTTAGCACCGAGTGAAGTTCTCAGCACCTGATGGAGCTGCTGCCACCACCCCAGTGGAGGGTGAAGGGTGTTCTGGTGGTGCCCAATCCCCCCAGGTTCCAGCAGCTGCTGCCCAGATGTTGGCCCATGCATGAGGAGGGGTCTCTCCCAGCTGCTGGGAAGGTGCTGCTCCCTCCAGGAAAAACTGCCCTGCAAACACAGCACCTCTGGCTGCTGCTTTTCACCCTTCCAGGGCCTGGGGCAGGACAGGCCCCTCTGGACAAGCCCACAGAGGAAAAGGCATGTGAAGGAATATTAACCAAGGCAGAAATTCAAAATAAACGTGACACCAGGCAAAACACTTGCCCAGTGCCACGTTTTTGCTGCACGCAGCCAGAGGAGAGGGAAGGCAGCTCCTTGGGGATTCCACACTTCCCAACCTCCCTCTCTGGAGAGGTGGGTCCTCCCCAGGGCAGGCTGCTGGTGATGCTGCTCTTGGACACAGAGCCCAGGACAGAGCTGGTGCTCTCTGAAGATGAATCAGGACCAGCCTTGACATGATTTCACTCTCTCCGCAGTCAGAAATGCACAGCTTGGAAAGATCCCCCTCCCAATCCCTGATCCCAGGTCGAGCTGTCAGTGCTGGAATCTGGTTTACTTTAATCCTTAAGCCAAGTCTATTTGATGCCTAAGCTTGCTGGGACGTGAAATCTCAGAGAGTTCTATCAGAGATCCTTTCCCTGTATTAAGCTGCAAATGTTTTCTCATGTGACCCTTTTATTTCCTCTCAATGTGTAAGAAGGTCAATCTTCAGAAGCAATGAAATATTCATAAAAGCTTCTAAGATGCAGCCATTGGGGACTCCATTAGGCAAAAACAACTTCTGAGCATCTGAAACCACCGTGTTTTCATGGAGTTAAAATATCTGATGTTCTTAAACCCAAGCCAAGCAACACCCCTGTGAGTGGCTCCCTGCAGAGCCAGGCCTTGGGCACTGATGCTTGGCAAGGACATCCTGGCTGGCTCCACGGGCTCCCTCTGCCACCTGGGGTTGGAATTCCTGGCTTTGTCTCTGTATGACCTGGCCATTGAGAAACTTCCCCACTTCATGGATTCCTGGTTACAGAAACTATGGCCACAAGACCAGCACTGCTGAACTTCTCAGACTGAAGCCACTGACAGGGCTGCTGTTCACCTTAGCCAGGTAAAACCTGCATTTTCTGGCTCCTCCACGTGACACAGAACCTCTGTCACCTGGAATGAAATTTGGGAAGACATGGGAGAAATGCAGAGATTCACCACCAGATCTGCTGCACATCCTCCCTGCATGATTTTTGCTTCCATGACAACCTCCCTTCCTTCCCCTTTCCTCAGGGGAACACTTTCCAGGCTCTGGGCTTTCAGAGGACAACACGGAACCCCACACTGAGCAGAGGCTCCCAAAGCAGCTTTTCCCAGGACACAGGAGGCTCTTCCTCCACCAGACTTACAACTGGTAGTAAGTTACACAGGGTGACAGCGTGGAAAGTCCCTGCAGTGACTCAGTAACTGTGCCCACAGCTGGGGAGTCGCTGCCAGAACTCTGGGGTGCACGAATTATGCCTTGCAGATTCCATTCCCATAAAACAACGTGGCACAAATAAAGCATTTCCTTCACAGAAGCAATTGCAGGGCTGGCTTGAATGACTAAGGGCACAGGTTCCCTTTGATGCCACACTGACAGGAGAGAATTCCAAATAACCCTGGAATTTCTGGCCCAGGCACCTCCAGGTACCACTAACCAAGCCCCAAGCAGAAGGGTTTGGTGTAAAAGACTTTGGAGACACATTTGAGTGACTTTACAGAAAATGCCTCTAAGGAACATTTCGGGACCAGCAGAGAAGATTCTGAACTTCTTGGTTTGTTTCAAACTTCTGAGATTTGACCCACAGAGCTGCAGAGGACCTGTAGCAGTTTGATCCCTACATCTCCAGAGCACACAGAGCTGTTCCCTAGGAATTCCCAGCTTTTAAAAGGAGAAAGGTAGGGAAGAAAAGGAAGGAATAGAAGAGAAGGAAGGGAGCAAAGGAATAGAAGAAAAAAGAGAAATAGAAGAGAATAGAGAATAGAAGAAAAAGAATTCTGTGTGTGAGAAGCTGTGCCACACAAACTGCAGCAATCTGAAAGCTGCCAGTCCTGGTTCCTCTGCTGGGGCTGCTCAGCCAAACACACAGTAATGAACCACAAAACTCTCCAGTTTCTTTAACTCGTGGCAAATATTAAGCTCACGTTTTGGAGTAGCTCAGGTGCTGCATCACCAGCAACACCACCCAAGCCCTCAAAGCAAAGGTGTCACTCAGCCTGACCAGCTAACAGAGGAAAACAAAGCCTGGGAAGAGATCCCCTCTCTTCTCATATGCAAATCTGGGAAGGAGGGATAAAAGGCTCAGTGGCCTTAGGAGAAGCAGGGAGCAAAGACAGGCAGGAAATAGGAAGTGGTTTAAGTCCAAGTGCCCTGCACAAAAGCCAAGGAGCTGAGCCAGCACAAAGGCAGCACTTGGGACACATCCTGACACACAGCATGCCAGGAGGAGCCAGGGCAATTCTCAAGGATTTGGGGATGCTGGGACTGATCTGTGCTGTTCTTGGAGAGCCTGGAGTGGCACTAAGCTCCTGGGGCAGGATTTCTGGGGTGGGCACAGCCGTTCCTAGAAAGCCCAGATGTTGACTCTGCCTGGTTAATAATTTACAGGCTCTGAGTGAAGAAATGCATGTAAAACTTCCCTGTCAGCCACAGATTCTTCTCTGGTTCCTGTCACATTTGACATCTCACATGAGTACTGTGTGTCCCCGCACCTGATGAAAGATTTAGCCAAGTCTGCTCCACAGACACGTAATAAAGGTCTACAAACTCACCCAGGTCAAAGTTCAGTCAATATGCCTTTACTTCATCAATAGATATTACTTGATATTCAAAAGATTATTTTAAAAGACGCATCAAAGATCAAAGAAAAGGAAATAAATTCTAAAACCTCTTTTTCAAAGGAAACCTTTCCTCATACAAAGCATGTGTTCTAGGCATTATTAGCAACACTTTGGGACACATCCAGCAGCAGCAAATCCAGCACACTCACTTAGTTACTGTCCCCTCATTTCTCTAATTAGCAGAAGATGCACTGGGGGTTTACAGACACATATCCCATCCTGGAGGGGCAGGAAAGCTGCTGGGATATCCCCCAGCCCCACTGCCAGCTCATTCCCTCCTTCCCAAGCCTTCCAGACCCGTTTCCTCAGCGCCAAAAGGCAGGAGAGCCCCACTTTGCTTTCCAATGCCACGACGTGCCCAAACGCACACCAACCCCCTTTCAGCTGCATCTGCTGCTCGTGCTGCCCAGGTGGGATGTGAACCCCCTTAGCTGGCACGGCAGCACCCGGTGCCAGCCCGGAGGGGCCGTGCCGGCTGGGTTTGTTGCTCAGACACACAAAGCAAACACACACAGTTTGCTCTGCAGCCCATGCCCCACTCACCCCTGCTCCGGCGCTCCGTCCTGCCCAGCCATGGGCTCCCCGAGCGAGGCCTGACCCTTCCAGCTCTCTCCGCGGAGCTTCCCCAGCAGCTCATCGGAAAAACCTTCCAGGCATCAGCTCCGAGAGGCAGCGACTGCCAGCTGGGGGAACCAAACCGAGTGGCTGCTCCGGCCGTGGAGCATTCCTAGGAACAGCGGTGGGGACGTGCCTGGCCAGCCCCGAGCGTGGCGTCCACGCTGCCCATGTCATGCTCGGAGGAACCCGCCGTGCTCCGTCCTCTCCGGCCGGGAAGAGCCCGCAGGACAGCTCGATTTGAGCCCGGAGCAGCAGGGAGGCAGGGGATGCTGGCAGGGGTTGTGCTGCAGCCCGGGAGGAGAGGGCAGTGAGATGCCAGCAGCTGCCATGACACGCAGCGCAGAGTGAGGCACGGCTGACTCCTCACCGCCCGTCCTTCTCCACCACATCCAACCCCACGGGCTGCAGGAAATTCCTGGCCAGCCCCTGGTGCTGTGTCCCAGGGCTGGGCTGCTACAGCTCCCTGCTGGCTGCGTGGCTCCTGGAGAAAAGAGGGATTTAAGGCAGAGGACTTCGCTGTGGGAGCCCCCCCTGCTCGGGCACAGCCACGTGTGCGAGGGGGCCCTGTGTGACCACAGCTGAAACACCAACCAGAGCAGCTCACCATCCACTGGCCGGGTTTTATCACCCAGCCCTGACAACCACGAACAAGCAGGTCACCCCTGCCCCGAGAACACAAAAATCTGGGTTCAGTTTGAAGCGTTTGTGGCGATTTAAGCACTGGCAGGATGATGTGAGCAGAAGGGATCTAACAAACTGCAGCTCCACAGCACTCCTGCCAGCCCAGAACATCCAGGTCTGCTCAGAAAGAGGTATTTTGGGAAGCACAGGCCATGGAAGGGGCTCAGCCACAGCCAGCCCTCCCCTGCCTGATGTTCATTCCAGCACGGAAGGGAGGGATTGCCATCAGCCCCCTCTCCTCACACCCACCTGTCTGATCTCCAGGGTTAGCAGGGGAATCTCAGGATCTCACACCTCCTTAGCACAATATCGTGCTTTTATTACAGAATTTGGCTACAGAGCTCCCTGACCAGACTTAGCAGTGAAACACAGGAATGAGTTGAGTCAGTTCTCAGAGGCTGCAGGTTCCTGCCAGTGCCTTCCCCTCCCAAGAGCTTTCACCCTGACTATGCCACAAGTCAGCCTTGCATTGAATTTATCCTTTCACTGGAGGTGATGCCCTGTCTGAAGCAGCCCCTGTGCTTGGGATGCACTGCCAGCCTCAGAGAGGGGCTGAGCAGCCCCAAAATAATCCCAGCAGCACCAGTGGGGTCCCCAGTGCCCTGTTCCATCAGCATCACACTGCAGCAGTTCCCCACAGGCTCACATTTTAAGCCTAACTCTGCAGAGAACAGATTTTCAAAGCCTCCTGCACACTTTTCTTACTTATTTCTCTCACAGGAAGGCTCAGGGAGGTGGCAGAGCCTTCCCATGGACAATTCTCCCAATTCTGCCCTTTTCTCGCCTGAAGTGACAACAAATTTTAATCTATTTTACATGTCCCTTGTCCATATCTTGTGTGTTAGTGTAACACACATCTCTGATGCCTAAGAAGCATCTCCATGTGACTGAAGGGACCATTAATCAGCTTTCCCTCCTCACAATACAACACAGTACACTTTTAATACAGGAATATATAGTGTTAGTATAGAAAATGCATTTTTAATATAGGAATATATACTTTTCCAGCCCTCTCCATCAGCTGATAGTGATTTTCCCCTTCTTCAAAGTTTCTCTTTGTTCTTTCAGCTCTGAAAATACCCTGGAGAATTCATAATGCTCAATGCAAGCTGGTTAAAGAATTGAAAATTAGCATTGTTAGAAAGCAACTCTGCTTCTCTCCCACCCACTGCCCTATTTCTCCCAACCCTTGGAAATTTCCTGTCCATTAAAGTGTCAAGAAGACACTTCAAGTGCTACACTGGAAAATTTATCAGGAAGTGCCATATCTTCAGATAAAATAAACTGGGAAAAATCCTGAGACTGCTTCTCATCCCCCCAAGGAAATGGGACCATAGGATGCTGCAGCATAAAAAAACATTTAGGGAATGAAGAAAATCAGTGCCTTATATATATAAATTATATAGTTTAAGGCACCCCAAGAGCAGCCTGGTTGTGTGCAAACAGGGCATCAATCAGTGAGAAAGAGCCTTTCATGTCCTGCTCTCTCAGCCCAGTTCCCTCCTGCACCTTCTCTGCTACAACTGGAAAGCAATTCCTGCCACAGAGGTGGTGCCACGGCTCATCACCCTGTGTGGCCTGGCCTGTCATGACAAAGGGATTAAGGACAGTGACAAGGAAGAACATCTCTTCTGAGCATGGAAACATATTTGCTGAGGCAAAGAGCACCTGAAATGACCTGTGAGAGGCAGAAAGGGGTGTCTGAATGATGGTGCCTTCCTAATCAATACCACAGACTCATTAAGGATAGAAAAGAGCCCCAAGATCACCAAGTGCAACCTTTGACTGGAGAATTAGCAAATATGATTTATAAATACATGGAGCTGGAAAGGATCTTAGCAGGGTCACAAATTTTGGTCCCTCTTATAAAGTAGGTCTGTTCCCTGCTCACAGAATTCCTTCCAGAGACCTGATTTCCTTCTCAGAGGGCAAGAATATAAATAAATAAATAGAAACATAAACCAGAAAAGGTTCTTCCCTCAACTGACAAATCACATTTTAACGAGCCACGATGCGGACTATTCTCTAAATTGAGTTTATTAAATGAGATCGCTGCCCTCATCCTTACAAACAGCACCCAGCTCTGCCTGGCACGAGCAGACCAGGAGCTGAATTTCAAACTCTGAACTCACGTTGTGCTTCACAAAGCCCTCCCAGACTGTGCTGAGGGTACTGATGCTGGAAGAAACCACCCACACCTTGGGTCATGCCCATCTCCTGACCCCAGGGGACCCTGCTGAGCCCCCCTGCCCTGGCACAGCCAGCTGGGGTGTCCCTGGGACCTGTTCTGCATCAGGAGAGCATGGAACACAAGGAGCAGACCTTCCAAGGGCATGGGATAGCACAGCCAGTTCTCAGGATGGGGGTCTCTTCATCTCCTTGGGAACCAGGGACGAGCCCCAGCCACCACTGGGAATTTGGGAGTGCACTCCATGTGCCTCACAACCCACGTTCACCTCTCCACTGTGAGGATCTCTACGGGAACAGAGCAAAATTTTCCTTGAATGTGCCTCAAGTCTTTCTAGAGAAATCATCTTTCTCCTTCCAACAACCCCAGTCCCCAAATGCCACCACCAAAATCCACCCAAACCAAACCACTCTGAGGAACAGGAGAGAGAACCAGCCAAGGGAGGTGTCGTGTGTCCTGGTGACATAAAACCCTTCCCAAGCACATCCAACACCAGGTTCTCCTCTTACCCCACGGAGCCTTTTTTAAATAAAAACCATTTCTGACAGAAATTCCCATAAAATTGTGACTCTTCCCACTGCAGGAGCAGCAGCCAGAGAGCAAACCCAGCCTGTGTCCAGAGGGAACCACCTTCAGGCACTGGTGAATGTGATGCCAGAGCTGAGGGAAGGGGCACTTGGATGCTCCAGGCACACAGTTGTGTTCCAAAAGGGAATATCTGGCATGTTACAGTGCAAAGCAAAGCTAATTCACCTGATGATGGGCTCCCACAGCCTGTCTGAAAATACAGGAACTTCAGGGCTCCCACAGGGTTCTGGCAGAGCTGGTAATTTTAAAAAAAGGCTACAAATGCCCTTGACCTTCCACTTTTTTCCACAGGGCACCCATTTTTCAAAGTCCTCGGAATGGCTCCAGTTTAATCTGTTATTGTTGTCTGGGTCTGTGTTGCCCCACACATGTAAATAAAGGCAGCTGGTGTTACCCCTCTCCAGCTCCATTTCACACCCTATCAAAGCCTGCTTCCACAATTAACTGAAAGCAAAATGAGATTATTCACAGATGAATCCTCCCTGGCAGCCCCACCATGCTGAGCTCTGCTCACTACCTGGGGAGATCCAGCCCCTCTCCTGGCAGGATTCAAAATTCAGCATCTTGGATATCACACTGCACCAAAAAGAAAGGGCTGGAAAAGGAAATATCTGCAACCAAATCCCTTCTCAGCACAGGGGAAGGAGGGATTCCTCTGTCCTACTGGCAGGAAAACCATATTCTTCCATGTGCAGAATGGAAGAGATCAAAGCACAAATGAAGACAAGGTGAGAGATGAAGGAATGTTTGTCCTGCACCCCAACTATCAAAACAGGGACACAAAGAACAGCCCAGTCAGGTTCAAACACCTCCAGTTTGGCTCAGACTCACAACTGTATTCCATGAGCCATGGAAGCACAACAATGACTGGATAAAACACCTCAGGGCATGCTCTGAGCCCCAGAAACTCGTGTAGGACACACATATAGATGATAAAGAACCAGAAATCTCCTCCTGGGGCTGGGAAAACCCTCACTGTTTCTCTCCTGCCCTTTCCTACTCCCCAGCCCATCATCACTCTCAAAAAACCCCATCAATCATCAGGGTGAGGATTCTGGAGATGCTAAAATTTTATTACAACCACCTCCAGCAAATCATGGAATCATCAAATCCCAGAGTGGGCTGGGTTGGGAGGGACATTAAATCCCATCTCGTTCCATCCTTGCCATGGGCAGGGACACCTCCCACTTACCCCAGGTTGCTCCAAGCCCTGTCCAACCCAGCCTTGGACACTTCCAGGGGGATCCAGGGGCAGCCACAGCTCCCCTGGGCAAAAATGTTTGGAGCTGGGATGAGATGGAGGGAGAAATTGCTGCCCTGGATTTCCCGAGCACGGGAATGCTGAGAGCCCTTTGCACACTAGATGGCATTGCACTACAAATGATCCCAGGGATTGTGCACCCTGAAACAGCAGCAAATCCTCCTCCTTTTTCCATGGAAGTGAAGCTGAGCCCAACTGTGCCAATATTTACAGGGCCAAGACAATGGAGACAGCTCTGGAAGAGGAACCAGCACTTGGTGGCTCTGGGCTCAAACAAAGGGGCAATTAAAGTCAAGGAGCTGCCTGAATTATCAATTTATTCAAAAGAAAAGTGGCTTTGCCACAAAACAAAGTGTCCTTTCTCCCACTGGGCCAAGCAGGACCCTTCCTTTGGCTGTTGCAAATCAACGTGCCCAGACCCTCCAGCCTATGAAGGGACCACTATTGATATTTATTTACTTCATTCAGGAACTACTTACACAGAAAAGCCCCATTGATGGGCCAGGAATGAGATTTTTTACAGTTCTTCTCCATCCTTTTTTACCAGGTAACAAATACAGGGCTACAAACCACCTCAAAGCCATAACATGTTATCTTGGGAAGTGCATCCATCCATAGGCAAAAACAAGACTAATGCAGTGAATATAAATTTTTACACAGCTCTCTGATATAAACAGTTTTAATCTTCCTGCATATGGCATTTCCTAAACCTGCTGATTTCCAAGGGAAGTGCATTAAAATCACAGAGTCAGTTACAAGTGCCTTTTTCTCCTCTGAGCTCCAAAATCCATTAAATTCTGTGGGAGGTCAGTGACAGTTTTAGTCATAGTCTACTCTTCCATTTGCTGGGAACAAGCACATTATTCCTCTGAGAGCACTGAAAATTGATACAGCCCTGTCATTGCAGGCTATTAGTCTCTTACTCACTTCTTCTCTTCTCTCCCCCACTAAATCAATATTAACATTTTTTCCACGCTGATAAGAATCAAAGTCACTGGAAAAAATGCCTTATAGACCTGAGCTATCAGCAGGAGTGCCAAGGGAGGAGAAAAAACCAACACAGAACCCTCAGAAACATTAATTTTGATGGGTGGAAAGAGTGCTGTGGCAAGGAGAAGCTTAATTGGCTTAAGGGAGTCATTGATCCTGTCCCACTGTCACATTTTCTAAGCACCTTTTCTGCCCAGAAACGTTTATGATGTGACTTGTCACCCAAAAGGAGGAATTCGTGTTATGTGAGCTGTGCTGAGTAAGATTTTATTTTGCATGCACATCTCCAAGGCAGCTGCAAAGGCAGGAAACAAAACTTATTAAAGCACACAAGGGAAAAACAAACACACCCTGAGGAGCCTGGAAGGCAACGAGCCTGCTTGGAGCACATTTGGAGGTGCAGGACTTGAAGAAATCAAAATTCCCATTAGGAACTGCAGCTCCTGCTTCTTCTGCAAGGGTTCTGCTGGGATGTGAATAAATCAGAATTCCCATTAGGAATTGCAGCTCCTGGGCTGCTCCAGGAGCTCTGCTGGCACACAGGCAGGACTCAGGGAGCAGGGAGGGTTGGAGGGGCAATGCCAGCACTCATGACACTGCCAGGGTGGGACACCCTCCCCTCCTGTCACCCTCCTTGCAGAGGCTCAGGAGAGCATCTCAGCTTATCCTGCTGGGCTCCTGATTTCCAATAGCCCCTGTTAACTTCCAGGAGCACCTGGAAAACTGGCCTTTAGTCCCTATCCCACATATCAACTCTGGAATTAAGGGCAGAATTCCTAGAGCTGCTGCTGTGGGTCCTCAGCCCCTTTTGGTCCCAGAAAGACACAGAATCCCAGAATGGTTTGGGATGGAAAGGACCTCAAAGCCCATCTCATTCCACACCTTCCACCAGCCCAGGTTGCTCCAAGCCCTGTCCCTGGATTTGGGAAGGGGAGTCCACAACCTTTCTAGGCAACAACAACAACCAAATCTCCCTGTGCAAACTACGAAAGGGGCTCCATAAATGAGATGAAATAAAGCTGAGCCAACTGGCACAGGTTCATCCTTCCACTGCCAGGTCTCCAAAGGCCTGGACACCCAAAACATGCAGTGACCAGCAGCCACCACCAAAACTGTTTGAGAACCTTCAGAATCAGAACACATCTCTGAGCAGACCCAGGATGGGAGGCAGAGTGGGGACATCAGTGTTGCCACCAGCACATCGGAGCACTCCTTGCCCAGGACAAGCGTCCTTTGTTATCTGGCTAAACAGCAACTTCTATTCCTGACAAGAGGAGCAGCAAATGAAGGCAAATAATCTCCTCTGAGCTGGCAGGAGGAAGGGAGAAAAGCTGAGGGGAAACTTATTCCATGTCCTGCGAGTGGGGAAGATGAACCACCACTCACCTGGACAAAACAGGCTGGGTGAAACCCCCTTTCCCAAACCAGAGCTCAGGCTGTGACTGAACTGACCACTGGGTGCATTTGCACAAAACACAGGGCTGGAGAACTCCCAGAGCTTCCCAAAGACCTGCAGCTTCCCACTCTGCCAGAGCTGAGCTGGGGGAAGGGGCCAGCAGGATTTTGGGCACACATTTGTGTCCATCATGTGAAGTAATACCTTAGAACTTCACATCTCAAACTTTCCCCCACCCAAAGAACCTTGTTTTAACCAAAGAACCTGAAAGTCCACGTCCCACAGGGGGTTCAGAGGCAAACCTGACCTGTTTTTTTTATCCCACAAAAACTTGAGTAAGTGCTGGGCATGGACTGGACTAGATGGAAGAACCTTCCCTCAACTACTCCCTCCTGGAAAGGGGGCTGGAAAATGAGCTGCAAAGGTATATGGTCACACTGATTTTCTAGAGAGAAAAGTTCTTCTAGGGCTACAAACTTCCCTCCTGAAGCAGATGCTGCATAAAAACTTCAGCCACACTAAAAGTACCTGGCTTTAAATCCCCAAGGTACTCCCAAAGCCTGGATTTCTTGCATCTCCTCCACTCTGTATGTGCACAAACACCCCATCCACGTGGGATCCCACGAGCCCTGGGGTCTCAGGAATGCTGTGCCCTGCACAGCCTCTCCAGCTGCTTTTCCCCTGCAGTGTCCCAAAGCACCTGCAGGCTCTGGGCAACATCCAGCTCCCCCTGGGGTACAGAATCCAAAACACAAGGGACTGAACAGCTGCAGTGGGGCTAAGGCCCAAATATATTCTGGATATTGAAAAGAAGGGACTCCACACTGCAGCTGCTCACCTGCTCTGCACAGTAAATGCTGCCCACACCCAGCAAAAGCATTTATACAAGTTGCAGAAGGAGCATAAATCAGCTAAGACAAGGCCTCAAAACCTCCCTCCCACACACAAACATCATGTTTTAATGGGAGATTTTACATTACGCCACAATCACAGAATCCCAGGACGGTTTGGGTTGGAGAGGACCTTGAAGTTGCCCCCATCCCACCCCGTGCCATGGGCAGGGACACCTTCCACCACACCAGCCTGGAATCATCCTGCATGGCACAACTGGACCTTGTGTGGGAAGGGCTGAGTGCATTTGTGATGAAAACACCCACTGACATCTACAGGAGTCAAATAACTTAAAGAAATTACCCTTGACCTGTGAAAGGAGTTCCCCAGAAGCCAAGCAGGTGGTTCTTCCCTCACACCCATCACTGGGTGGCCAGTGATGCTGCACCAAAGTGGGGTGGGGGACAAGAGGAGGAAGGCAAAGCGCAGAGAAAAGGCTCATTCCTGCCACATCCTGGGAGGCTGCCAGGACTCTGCTGGTGGAAACAGGATTCATGTCTTTATCAGCAGTGTTAACACTCTTCCTACCCAAACAGAGGGTAGAGGTTCACACAGGCACCCCCAAGGCCTAAAATGAGTGGGGTTTGGTTTTATCTCAACCAAGTTAAGGAGGAAAATCTCTAAGAAGACACTGAAATGTTTCATCTGAGGCTCTGTAAGATTCAGAAATTGCCTGATGGTTGGTATCAAAGGTTCCAGCCTCCCTCATTCTGGGGAAGAGCACAAAGCTGCTCCTACTCAGCCCCTGTGCAAGGCTTGGAAGCTCCTACAACCCTTGTTCCTTCCACATTCTTGTTCTCCACGGAGAGGCATCAACCTGCAAGCCCTGCCTCGATCCAGACTCCTGCAGATTTCCAGGGAAACGGATCCCTGACTGTTGCCAGTGTTCAAACACTGTCCCAGCACTGACTCAGTTCCTCCCTGGGCACCCCAAGGGATGCTCAATGACCAATGGCCAAGCCCTTGAGTCACTGGGCAAGTGATCAGTGGCCACAATGACAACCTGGGGGCCTCCAGGACAGCCCAGAGAGCAGGGTTTGTGCTCCAGGGTCCTTGTGGGTCCCCTCCAGCTCAGCATGTTCTGGAATTCTGTGATAAACCAGAGCTCTTCCAGAGCAGGCTCCCAGGCAGTCCCATACTGTGGACAAATGAAACATTAAATTCTCCTTTTGGTATTAAAATGAAGGTCTGCACTAATGAGTGAGCAGTTTGCAAAGGAACACTGAATTACCAGCAGTTCTGAGCAAAGCAAACGTTCCTCTGCAGTGAGCACTGATGCAATACCTTGTCTAAATGAGCACACAAACAAAATAAGATGTTTCCTGTATTTCCCACAGCTCAAACCACCCTCAGCCATGGGACCAGGCACGTGTAAATGGGAATAAACCTCTGCCTGAAGCTCCCAGCACAGGCCCTGGCTGAGACGTGCTGTAACCCACACTCCTCATTAATTCTGGCATCCATTACACTTATTATTATTGCTGCTCTTGCAGATACAGCTTGATTTACAGGGGCTGTTTTATCCTTAATCTGATCATCACAACTTGCAAGGCACATCCACACGTAATCCTGACAGAAAACATGACACATCAGCCACATCTCAATTGCTTTTAATGGGAAAACATTCAACCACATGATGCACAATGAGGGTGTTTTGTTGTTAAAAATCCAAGTATTCCCTCTCTCCTGGGTTATGTTAAAACCATAGAAAATAAACTGGAACATTATTTTCCAGACTGTCTCTGAGAGTCGATGAAGGGCCCAAATTCAGCATCTTTGTGACACTGGAGAAGCTGAAAAGTTAAAGCTAAAGAAGAAGTGACCCAGAGCAACACCACCAGCTCTGCCAAGATCCTCTGCTGACTCTGAACTCCACTCAGTGCAACTTAGCCAGGAACTGAGGGGCAAGGGAAGCTTAAAGGAGTTCAAAGCAATGCAGGGACCAGGGGAAATAAAGCCCAGCCCACCCAGGCTGTGCTCAGAGTGCCCATCAGAGCTCTGTGTTCCTGCTAAAACACATCAATAATTCACAGAGCTCCAGCCTAAGAGCTCCAGGAGCTCCCAAACTCCAGCCACCTTTTATTTCCTTTTAAATGGCAAAGCATGACAGTGAATCAAACCTGGGGTGGGGGCTCTGATGCCCCCCCAGCCTCACACCTTCCACTGAGCCCTGAGTTTCCCACCTTTGTCCTCATGTGACATCCCTTCCTTCCCTGCAAATCCTTCCTGCTCCATCCCCCAGTGGGTTTTCTGCCCATTCCAGGGTGGTGCACCTGTAATTACTGCAGGACTGAGCAGATAAAGGATAATTAAATAATTCAGCAGCCCTGCAAAGTGAATTCCTGGGCTGAGGCTGCAAAGATACCAGAGGTTGGTTTGGGGTTTGAGCTCCTTCAGGCTGGTGGGTGGCAACTTGGGCCAAAATTGGGTCTTTTAAAGCCTGGGTGTTTTGACAGGTTGCTCTTGCAATAAATAAAGTTCACACTGGGGCATCAAACAGAGCAAGCAACTCCAGTGAAAGGCACATCAGAAGAATTCCTGCTGGTTTCTAAACATAAACTGGCAATGCCACCTACCCAAAAAGTGCATTTTTCTGGTCAATTTGTTTTATAACCATATCTATAAGTTTCATCAGTCCTCCAACAGAAGAGAAAGAATTGTAAGGCAGGTTCATGGATTCTGGCACTATGGATTTTTATTTCCAGCTGATATAATACTGGATTGGTGGGTGTGTATTGAGCAACCACCTTCCCTCTAAATTATTACTGATAATTCTGAGTGTGGTGGTGCCAAAAGCTCTCTCCACACTTAAGAGGTGTCAGCTCTGACTGCAACTCCCAAACCAACCCCTGAGCCTCCAAAAAAAGCACTTGGTGGGGTTTTAAACATCTCTGTGCAGAGTGAGAGAACAACGTGGAGTTCACCACACCCCATCCCTTGGGTGAGACTGTTACTGGGTCAAACTGGGATGGTTTTCCAAGGTTGGAAACACCTGGGAACCAGATCATGGAAGCAACCACGAGTGAATGGTCTGTGCAGGGTTCAGAGCACCCTGGTGAGCTCAGGCCAACACCCCCTGAGCAGAAAGGGATGTCCAAGCCCAGCCAGGAATGCAGATTTTTTCAGGATCAGGTTCTATCCTAGAAACATGAAATCAGAGTCCCAGAATGGGTGGAAGGGACCTTAAAGCCCATCCAGATCCACCCCCTGCAATAAGCAGGGACACCTTCCACTAGCCCAGGGTGCTCCAAGCCCTGTCCAACTTGACCTGGGACACTTCCAGGGATGGGGCAGCCACAGCCATGCCAGGAAATCACCACCCAGGGAAGAATAATTCCCAGTATCCCTCTAACCCTGCCCTGTGGGTTATCCCATCCATGCTCCTTGAGCAGGGAATGAATGAACACATTTCCAGGGGCAGGACAGGGTTAGGGACAGTGTGATCCCAAATTCCAACACCATTCCTGCTAAGAGGATTCCCCAGAAGGGATTTAACCTTCCTTCAAACCATGGAATGCCAGGGAAACGGGGATTCTTTTCCTGGAGCCCACAGATTCTTTTCAGATTTTTAATATATTTTAATTATATATGTAATATGTCTTTCTGGGGTTTTTTTGTCAGGTCATTAAACCTCAGGGAAGAAAAATTTTCCAACACAGCTCTGTTCCAGTTACTAATTAAACTAATTTTAATACTTTTCTGTGCCAGGCTGGTAAAAGTGATTTATGGGGGTGGCAAACAGCAAGAGGTCAATGCCAAAGTTAAGGCTGGGCTTATTACACCCCTTTCAGATTTACATTTGCCATCAAACAGCACCAAGAAAGACTAAAAACCCACACTTTGCTGTATTTTCAGTGTTTAATGCAGGGGAAGGGAAAACAAGGTGCATTCCTGCAGGAGCTCCAGTGTGTTCAAACTGCAGGAGGAATCAAAGCAGAAATAAATACCTGTTGTACTGAACCAACAGGCAGACTCTCCTTTGCTTCTAATGAATATTTCTGGGTTCTAGTCCACCCTTCCACATGTGGAAATACATCTTAAAATACAAAAATTGCATCACCTTAAAATAAAGAATGTTGATGGAACCAAACAGGGCTAATCCAGAGAAATAAATCCAGATAAATCCTGAGAGAAGCTGTGAGAGGCCATTCCATGACCAGCCAGCAGAGCAGTGCCACCCAAATTACCTCTAATTTATAAAAAAAAATGATAAAATATTGATTTCAGACCCATCAAAGGGAGCAAAGTGAATATAATTCCCTTTCAGAACGACTTAGCAGTAAATCTGGATGCTCCCCTCTGGCTCAGGGTCACACCTCCACCCTCCAAGGCATCCTTCCACACCAAATCCCACAGATTCCTTCCCATTTTCACTGGAAAAACCCCACCCAAGCAAGCAGGAATTTCACAGGTGTGATCTTGTTCCAGGGAAGAATTTTTCTGAGGAGTTTTTGGCGAGTTGGAAGCAGGACCAGGAAAGAGCAGGATCCACAAACTGAGGTGACCCTGCTCGGCTGCTTTCCTAACATTTTTGGCACCAAAAGCCTTGGCCTGGAGACTCCAAATTTTTCCCATTTTTGGGCTTGGCAGGAATTGTGAAGTTGTGGTTGGAATTACGAAGTTCAGGGAAGAACTTTCCACCTCCACTGTGAACAGTTGTTTGGATTCCCCAAAGCAACATCCCCCCAACCCTGTTTTAAGGCAAGAGCAGAGAAACCCCATGGAAAAGGCTGGGAATGGGAGGGGAGGATCCCAGAAAACAGCCAGGGCACTCTGGGATTTGATTAACACCACCCAAGGAGGAAGGACTACAACTCTCCACGTGCAATTCACAAAGACAAGCAAAACCCAGCAAAACTGCCTTGTATAGAACCAAAACCCAGCACAATTCCAGCAGATTTTGGTGCTTTTTACCAAGTACTTCCACCACTTAGAGGGACTGGGGAGGGGAGCTGCTGCTTCCTGGTTTGCCTTTAAAAATCACTGGCTTTTCCTTCCTAAATGAGTGGAATAATTGAAGATATCACACTCTGTGATTCTCACTTTACCAGTTCTGTTTCCTTTGCAATCCACCTCAGGCCAAAACCCCCCAAATTTAATTAACAGAGACAGCCTCACAAGCACATCCACCCCCTGCAATATTAACAAACAAAAGAAATAAAGGCAAACCAAAAGAAGATGACCCCGAAAAGCATCTTCTCAACGGGCACAGAAGGGCTGAGCTGCTCCCTGGGATGTTCCCAACCCTTAAGGCACGACAGGAAAATCCAACTGCAGGGGCTGGGAGGCTGTGCCAAAGGCATTCCCAGTCCTGACAGGAATTCCTGGCAGCTGAGGAATTGCAGGAGGAAGTGATTGTGCTCCAAATGCTTCCTTCCCCACTGATACCACACTCCTGCCAAAGCTGGGCAGATAAGGAGAGGATCTCCCATGCCAGGACCCAGCCCTGCATTTATTTATAGAAGGACACGGAGACTGGGCTTGTTTGAAGGGATAAATCTGTGCCAAATGCAGGATGGGAGCAAGGAATGTCACCTGGCAGCACAGAGCTCATCAGCTCCCTGTGCTCCTCCAGCCCAGCTCAAGAGAATGTCTTCATTCTCCCAAGTGAAAAGCAGAGGGGTTTATTTCTGGCAGGAAGGAAAGGTATTTATGAGCTGCCTGAGCACTGTTTCTCCTGTTTGTATTAATGGAGCACTGATAAAGTAAAACCACATTTCACAGAATTATGCAATATCCTGAGCTTGAAAGGACCAGGATCATGGAGTCCAACTCCTGGCCCCTCTGGACCCCCCAAAATCCCACCCTGTGCCTGAGGCCTGTCCAACACCCCTCTGGACACCCCAAAATCCCACCCTGTGCCTGAGGCTTGTCCCACACCCCTCTGGATACCCTATAATCCCAATTCTGCAAAATCCCCAATTCTGGCAGGGTTGGAGCACCAACCTACACCATACATGGGAGGAGAATCACTCTGCTTTGTATAAATTAATGCCATGGGGGTGTTTTGCTGAACTAATTCAATTCCTGGGCATTAACAGGCTCACTGAGGGCACTCAGACACACGAATGGGTCCTGCTCTCCAGCCAAAACAGACTGTGGAACACCCAATTCCTGCAGGGAAGCTCATCCCAGGGCAGGTTTGGGAGGTGCTGCCCTGCCTGGCTGTGCCCATCAGCTCCTCCTGTGCTAGTTCACAGCTCACAGCCCTAAAGAAGCTCTTCAAGCTCTGAAATTGTAATAAATTGAGTCTGCACATTCCAGAAAGGCACCACAGGCATCACTGGCCAAGAATCATGGACAGGCAGCAGAGCTGGAGTGAGAAGGAGCCCAGCACAACCAACCCATGCTGGGTAACCATGCACAGGCTGGGGAACCATACAGAGGGGTTTTTTTAGCATAAAGTTACTGAATTCCATTAATGCCTTCTTAAATTATATGAGAAAATTAACTCTGTCTCAGTCTAGAGTCGGTTCCTAACACAAAGGATATGGGGCTCTAGCTCACATTTTGAACCTTGGTGAATTTGAAGCTGCTTCAACAGGTCCCACACAGGTTTGATGTTATTTGTTCATGTATTTCAGTTATTCATTCATAAATCTGGGAGAAGGAAACGAAGTTTGCACCACCTCCATGCAGAGTGTTGATGTTGACCAGGGTGTATTTGCATCATTTTGCAGGTCTGATTCCAGAGAGTCTTCTGCACAAATGCAGTCTGACCACTTGGAAAGGACCTTGTGTTTGTGCAGAGGTTTTTCTGTGGACTTACCACCAACGTACCCAGGGAATGAAAACCAGACCCAAAAAGCTCCAGGGGAGATACCTGGTACTTTAGCTAAAAGGAGAAGAAACACGGTCTCATGGCATCTCCTTGGGCAGCCAGCTCTAAACATTTATCCCACATCTAAATGAAAAATCAGTGAGGCAGCCTTAAAAAAATCACTGTGGCAATAAACATAAGGTGTTTCAGCAAAAATACCTGTGAGGTTTGGGCACTGATGCAACCTGTGGAGCCCAACCTGTCACTCCAGCTTTGACATCAGCTGGTGAACCAGCAATTTCCTGTGCCTTGCTGGCAACCACAGAGGAGGTGACGAGCAAAAGCACCCCCAAAATGCACCTTGTTCCATCAGCACAGTGCTGGGAGAAGCAGAGAACAAATCCTTTCTTCTCCATCTCAGCAAGTTATTTTAAAGCCATCCCATGAGGTGAAATGCCAGGATATTAATACCTCTTGCACCGTGAAACCATATTATAAGTGACATAAACGTTACAAAACACCCTGAAATTTGGCCAGGCTGTTAATAGACAGCATTACACAATTCCTGCCACAGCCACAGAATACTGCACTTGTGCCATGCAGCTCTTTAACAGTGAATAGATTTGGAAAGGAGTTGCCACCCACGAGCCCTCCATGCAGCTCAGTAATTTGCTATTAGGTGCCAAGCTGTCACTTCCCATCACTCCAGCCCACTGCCATTCTCTGCTCTACCTTGGGAGCACAAAGGAGCCCCCAGCTTGATTAAAATGTATGAGCCCCTGTGGGAAGCTATTTTAAATCTGTAAACTAATACTGCTCCTTGTATTAGCAGCTTTCATTTCTTTCACCATTAATACTGCAATGCCCTACTCTTCTGTATTTCAGGAGCAAAGCTCTTGTTCTGAAGAGATTTTCAACCATATAAAGAAGGGGATCTACCAGAAATCTTACTCAGGGAGAGGAAGGAAGGAGAGGCACAGAGGGCCTAAGTCACCTATTTAAGCACAAATTTTGCTTAAACCTGGAGGGTTTTGCAGAGGCTGATGAGGTGGAAGTAGAGAACTGACCCCTCAACACAAGCATAGTGTCCATTTTATGACACTGCCCCCCTGGCTTCACAGCACAGACATGGAGAGAAAACAGCTCAGGGGCTGAGCTAACCAATAATACAGCCAATAATCAATACCAAGTTTCCCTCCTGGGTTAAATCCTTCCCCAGGTGCTGCTTTCCAGGCAGCCCTCTGGTTACAGCAGGTGCTGTGGCTGTGCCAGAGGGTCACTGGAAGCTGCAGGAGCAGCAGGGACACCACAAATCCCAGGGGGAGACTCCTCCTGCGTGGGGGAACTTCCCACCAGAACATCCTGCAGGAAAACAGGGAGAGGATGAATTATCTGGTTTTACTTCTCCCTCTCACAAGCACAAAGATCTCAGCGTATCAACCCTACAAAACAACCCCTGCCATCCTGAAAACATGCCAGGAATTCTTAACCCCACAGGAGGATTAAATTATCTGTCATAAATGCCAGGTTGTGCTCCCTCTCCAGTTCACACGTTGCGCTGAACATCCCTGAGTGATGGAAAGGAGAACCCAGAGGAGCAGAGAGTACAAACTTCTCCCCAGACTGACTGAGAAACGAGTGGTGTCAAATCAGCAAATTGCCAGGAGACAAAACCCAGGGGCATAGATCAGTCATGCTGTTCCTACACACAGAAAATGAAAAGGAATCCATAATAAATAAATAAACAGAATTAAATGACACAGAGTTTTCAGGCACTGCTCCACAGACCGTGGGAGGAGCTGGATCCTCTACTTTCTGCCCAGCATGTTGTGGGACTTGCTCTCTCTGTGTGCCCCTGTGGCTTCCACAGCCCAGAGCCCCAAGGTGTGAGCAGCAGCACATCCCAGCCCTGAGCAGGACCCAGCTCCTCCTCCCTGGCAACTTTACACAGGGAAAAAAACCAGCTGCAGAATTGTGCCTGCAAAGCTGTCAAGTACAGCAGGGAAGGCTGTAAATAATTCACTCTGCATCACAGGAAATGTTTTACAAATGAAAAGGTTGTAGCCTCTTTTTGCCTACAAGGCTGGCAGATGCTGGAGGCATTTCTGCTGCTCTAAGTGCCGAACAAAATGTGCCCTGGGTGTGAGAAAGCAGCAGAGGCTGCTGGGTCTGAGCCCTCCCTGCTGCTGCTCCCTGCGCTCCTGCTGGATGGATCACCCAGGAGCAGAGCCTGCCACTTCCACAAGAGCAGCAATTCCTTGGATTTGGATGACACAGCAGCTGCAGTGCACGGTGTGGGGATGAAAAATCTGATTGATTTGTATTTACACCAATCCCTTCACACAACTGTTCAGTGACACACACACAGACTCCAAGTGCACGTGGGGCGATTAGTGATGACTCAATAAGGATACAGTGACACCAGCCAAACCCAGTGGGAATAAAACCATCTCCAAGCTCCAAGGAGAGCTCCACGTGGCTGAGGGCAGGTTGTGGCCCAGCACACGCAAACAATTCCAAACAAACACTGCTGCTTTAACTTCTTATCCCCAAACATCTGGCAACAGACTCAGGGGAGCTCCCTCCGTTCCTCCCCACCAGGTCAGCTGGCAGCCAAAGCACGGGGATGTTTTGGGTACAAAAGAAAGGTGGCACTCACCTGGATGTTGCCAAAATCCACGTTTTCGTAGTGGAAATGTGCACATTCAGCCATCTTCGGGAAGTGGCCCTTGGTGAAGGATAACCTGGAGCACAGCAAGAGCACACCATGAGCAGGATGCAGGCACTGCCCCAGCGCACAGCCAGAAACCAGCACCGTCCTCATCCCAAAGCCAAGGCAACACGGGGATGGCTCGATGTGAGGCACCAGAACAGTGGGGGAAGGAACCGAGGGAGGAAGGAGAAGTGAAATGCCAAGGGGCTGTTCCCTGGCATCCCTAGGGAACCGTGTGACATTCCAGCACCACCAGAGCCCACTGCATCCCTAAGGAACCCTGTGGCATTCCAGCAGCACCAGCAGCCTCGGGACACGGAGCAGGGACAAGCAGCTGCAGCTCCACAAATGCACATCCACAGCCTTACACGAGACACAAGGAAAGCAAAGTTTACCTGTGAAAGGCATCACAGCCCATCAGTCCCGGGGGGATGTATCTGGGGGTGCAGAACAAACTCTATTTATCCTTTGCCCCTTTCAAATCCCCAAGTCAGGCAGCATCATTCCCGAGCATCTCCAGCTAGCCTGGAGGCTGACAGGGAGATCCTGTGGCTCTGCAACATGCTCCTGCTTCTGCTGAAGCTATTATAGACTCCTATAGATATTCCTGGTGCTGAGCCAATGAGATTGTCATTATCCTGCTCCCTCTTCCCACGGGAATACAAGTGGGAAGGGAGATGCAGCATCTGGCTGCTCAGCACTAGAACAAAGAGCCACTTCCCTCCCAGCAGAGCACCAGGGAGAGGTGATCTGAAGGCACAGATGGATCAATGTCGGGGAGCTCTGGGCCTCAACTCAGCGTTTTCAGCAAAGGAATATTGATTATTTTTGATCCCCCGTTGCAGGTTGGAGGTTTGAAGCCTCAGCTGAATAATAACCTGGGTTACAGTCACTTGGAGACAACAGAGTGCAAGTTTATAGGGGAAAGAAAAACCAAGCTGAAGGATCAGAGAAGGAAAAACATCCCTGGGAAGGAAAAATTGTGTAAAATCTATTCGAACAAAAAGACACGGGGCAGAATGCAAAGAGAAAGGAAAAGAGAAAAAATACCAGATATAAAACATATCCAGGCCACCCACTTGTCCTGGTTTAGCTTTCCAGAGCACAGGGAAACGAAGAAAATGATCTCATTTACACATTGCCTGGGCTCTCTTTAGATTTTTTCTCTCTCTCTGTTTTTTTTTTTCCAGTTTCAGGCAGAAATCACACAAAATTTAACAACACTGCAGCACTGAGGTTCAAAACTCTTCCAAGCTTTGCTTCTGTGGCCAGAACCAGGGGAGAGAACAGCAAAGCCTCTCCCATCCCCGCTTTCGGATTCCATTAATCAGAATTTCCTTCACTCCACACGGATTTTGACAAAGACCCCCCCAAAACCCCTCGCTGCGTGCCCTGTCTTGCAGCCCAACAGCTGACCCCCAGGATGGCAGAAGGAGGAAGGCAGGACAAATCAGGGAGCTCTTACTTTTTGACATTCTTCACCTTCATGCTGGCGGTGCTGCCGCAGGAGCGCAGCGGCAGCTCCCCCGGGAGCTCGGGGATGTCGGCTCCTCTGGCCTGCAGGACACAAAGGGACAGTTAAACCTCAGGAGGCTGCACCTCTGCCTGCCTGAGGGACAAACCCACAGCCCCACAGCCCAGGAAAGGAGCGAGAGTGGCCCTGGGGATGGGGATGCTGGGTGCGATGGTGCTGGTGGTGATGAGCTCACTGTCGTGCTGCAGAGCCTGGAATTCCTAGGAATAACTGGGAAATCAGCATTTAATGCATTTAATTTAATTTAATTTTACTTCTGGTTCTTCAAGGGGTGAGTCAAAGAGACATTCCCAGATGCCACACTTGGACTCCTGATTTTCCAGACCTGTGTGCAGAGGCACTGGAGGCAGCTGGATGGCTCACACAGTGGAAAAGCAAGTTAATGCCAGAGCTGCTTTTATGTGGGAGGTGAACTTTTAAAATAGATGTTTGAAGCTATTGGTTTAAGGGCATGAAGATATTATAACTCCTTAATCACTAAAATTCAATCACTTCAGTGAGCCCAGAACTTCAAACTCTTTCTCTTCTGTCATACTTTCCCATCCCTTCCTTCCTCCAGCTGCTCTTTTCCTGAGCCACGAGCTCAGCTGGGCGTGGATTCTCCATCCCAGGGAGTCTGAAACACTCCAGGGCTTCCTCCTGCTCTGCCAGGCCTGGGGCTCCAGAGGAATGAGGGGGTTTAGAGGAGAGAGCAGAGATCCAACAGCAAGACCAGCTCAGACTTCATGGAGCAGGAGGAGAAAAAGCCAGTCCCTGATGTTGAGCAGAGATGGATTATTAGCAAGCCCAGTTAAATGAGCTTTTTTTCTGCTTTACACAACACACTACAGAGCAGGAATAATGTCCCAAAGGGTGAGTGCTCATGGAGGGGAAGAAAGGCACTTCAGTATTCCTCCTCTTAGAGGTCTGGAATATTCCATCCAATCCATTTTGTACCAACAGGAGCAAAGGGGTGGCTGCCCTGGGCTCAGATGAGCCCCAGTGGTGCTAAGCTGGTCCACCAGGACATCTCTGATCTGTGCCATGTGTCACACAGCTGCTCTCTGCTGCTGGTCCTCACCCCAAAACGGGACAGCTGCACCAGCCCAATCCAGCTGGCAGCCCATCCATGGGATGAACAGTGGGGGATCCTCCCTTACCCCTCTTAAAGCTCTTGCTTTCCCTTGCCATGGGTCAGATGTCCCTGTGCCTCCCCACACCATCCAGAGCTGCAGGACAATAGCTTAAAACCATCCCCCCTGTGTGGAAGCACAACCCCATTATCTCCTGAGGGTCCTGTGACACTCACCAGACACACACACAAGTACTTTGGGTCCAACCCACCTGCCTCAGGCAACTGGGATAAGACCACAGGATCCCAGAGGGGTTTGGGGAGGAAGGACCTTAGAGATTGTCCAGTGCCACCCCCTGCCACGGGCAGGGACACCTCCCACTAGCCCTGGTTGCTCCAAGCCCCATCCAACCTGGCCTTGGACACTTCCAGGGATCCGGGGCAGCCACAGCTTCTCTGCCCAACCTGGGCCAGGGCCTGCCCACCCTCCCAGCCAAGAATTCCTTCCCAAAATCCCATCTCTCCCTGCCCTCTGGCAGTGGGAAGCCATTCCCTGTGTTCTGTCACTCCATCCCTTGTAAACAGCCCCCCTCCATCTTCTTATAGCCCTTCAGGCACTGGGAGGCCACAATTAGGTCACCCCACAACTTCTCTTCTCCAGGCTGAACAATCCCAATGCTCTCAGCCTTTCCTCCCAGCAAAGATGCTCCACCCCTGTAAAATCTCACTGGCCTCTGGACCAAACCAACCAGGCTGCAGGAGCATCCCCTTCTCCCTTGACAGGGACTCCAGGATGACCCTCAGCAAAGGAAAACAAGGGCATTATTTATCCCTCTAATACACCTATCCTGGGCTGCCTGACCCTTCCTGAGCACACAGTTACTTCAGGTTGTAATGGGACACTTGAGAGTCTCATTGTGAGTTTTAACATTAAGAGGATCACCAATTTAATAAACCTTCCAGGTCTTTTTACATAAGAAAATAACTAATTACAGGAATAAATGTGCCATTGCCATAAGCAGCTTTAAGGCAAAGCTGGATGTGCTTGCTTAATTTTTCTGAAGGAACAGAATTTCTGTAGGAAGGCAAACAATTTTTCTCCTCCATCAGCAGTAGGAGCTGGTGGGGTATAAAAATGGATAAACAATGTGACAGCAAAGGTGGGCTTTGAGCCAGTTTGCAGCAGTGGGCACAGACTACCCTGGCTGTGACTCAAAGCAGCGTAGGCAAAGCTCACACCTCCAGGAGCCCCAAATGCCAGCAGCTCTCCTGGAAAAGGTTGCATTATCCCCTTGTCCCCAGCTCAGCTCTGTCCAAATCCTGCTGGAAGGACGAGCTGTGTGCACCTAACTGGACCACAGCAAGATGCAGTAATTAATACAGTAATTAACTTCCCCAGTGAGATGGGAGCTCTTTGGACTCTGCTGCAGAATGAGTGTCTCCAGGGCTCGGGGCACA
Organism: Dendrocincla tyrannina; assembly: GCA_035047865.1. Taxonomy (NCBI): domain Eukaryota; kingdom Metazoa; phylum Chordata; class Aves; order Passeriformes; family Dendrocolaptidae; genus Dendrocincla; species Dendrocincla tyrannina. The sequence continues at coordinate 435,497 of JAWWMP010000068.1, read as the reverse complement.
ACAGTGGCCCTTTCGAGGAGGTACCACCAGCACAGAAACACTTGGTGAGGATTCAGACACCAAAAATTGCCATTTTAGCAACCATATTACTCCTAAATAGCCCCAACTCCTTTCCTTTCAAGCCAAAGATACACAGCTACATAAAACACACTTTATTCACCCCGAATTTGCACCTGTTTTGGTCCAAGACTTGGCATGCAGCACGTCACCCCTCCTCTCCAAACACAAACCAACCCCTCCAAACGAGGCTTGTCATCTTTTGTGCTTCATGTCACGGCAATTTCATTTTTCAAACTGCTTTGAGACAGCTGGATTATTTACACCTGCAAATTAGCTCCAGGGCATCATCGGTGGCTCCTCACCCTCCACGCATGGCTGTGCTGGGGGAACCTGGGAACTGCAGAGCAAATCTGTTGATGCAAACTGCACTGAGTGCCACCAACCTGGGACCTGGCACACAAGGCAGGACTCGCTCTGGAAGGCAGGGAATTCATCCTGAGCCCTCCCCAGGGGAGGGGTGTGGGTGACACCCCTTCACCAGCCCCCCTGAACTAAGAAATTCTGCCACCCAAAGCCCTTGAGCAGCTGTAGGAGTTGGGACAGCAGTGGGGAACATCACAATTCCTGCAGGGACCGTGGGGCTGGTGGATCCCAGGAAATTCCTCTGCTCTCAGGCCATCCTGGCAGAGCACCTGCCTGTCTGTGCCCCCCCTGATGGATCACAGAATCAAAAAGGTTGGCAAAGACTTCCAAGGCCATCAAGGCCAACCCTCAGCCCAGCACCACCACCGTGTCTCCAAGTGCCACATCCACATGTGTTTTCAACACTCCCAGGGATGGACACTCCACCACTGCCCTTCCAAAGAAATTATCCCAACACCCAACCTGACCCTGCCCTGGCACAGCCTGAGGCCATTGCCTCTCCTCCTGTCCCTGTTCCCTGGGAGCAGAGCTGGATCCATCCTCCTGCCAGGGAGATGCTGAGCCAGAAGGTCCCCCCTGAACCTCCTTTTCTCCAGGCTGAGCCCCCCCAGCTCCCTCAGCCCCTCCTGCTGCTCCCGCCCCTTCCC
>JAWWMP010000068.1:423362-434327 GCA_035047865.1 Dendrocincla tyrannina | reverse complement strand
TGTTGGCTGTGAGGGTGGGCAGGCCCTGGCACAGGTTGGGCAGAGAAGCTGTGGCTGCCCCATCCCTGGAAGTGTCCCAGGCCAGGTTGGATGGGGCTTGGAGCAACCTGGGCTGGTGGAAGGTGACCCTGCCCATGGAGGGGGTGGCACTGGATGGACTTTAATGTCCCTTCCACCCCAAACCAGTCTGGGATCCAAGGAAAATTAACAGTGGATAACCAAGGAGTCAAGCACAAGCACAGACACCAGGAGACCAAACCACTGCTCAAGTCTCTGTTTTGGGTTGCTTTTTTTGGCTTGAAAAGAAATCTTGGACCAAAACATTACCACTGTTTTATAGAGGGTCTGATGGTGTTTTTAAGAGAGCAAAGCACAGCATTTATCTTTTCTCCTGTTTAACATGAATCCCTGTCCTGCAGGGAGTTCCTTACCCACCCATTCTCTGAGTGCTGCATAAAGAACAGCCAATCCCAAATCCACTTCCCACGACCCAGCCAGGTCCTGGCAGTGCTTTAAACTCCAAACAACCCACTGGGATGAACCCCAGGTGGATGTGACTGCTCTGCAGCACCACATCCCTCCTGCTGTTGGTATTCCAGGAGCAGGGAGCACATGGCTTTTTCAAGCCCTGGCACTGCCACGGGATCCAACACAGGGAAAAACTGCCACTGGTGGCACATCCCAGTCACTGATGTTAGCCATGCCTGTCCCCCCAGAGCACCACTGATGTCCTGGAACAGTCACATCTTCCCCCATCCAAGCTCTGTCCCAGATTGCAATTCCCCCTCCAGCTTAGTTTGCCCATGAGGTAAGTTGGAAAATCTGGAAGACACAACTTCCAGACACTGCTGGGATGAGAGAAGGCACCTCAAGCTCCTGTGGGGTGAGAGAACTTCACACACCACCTGATCTCACTGCCCTCTTGGGCGGCCAAGGAAACAACCTCCCACCCTCCCCACTCAGGGAATGCTGGGGGGAGCTGGGGAAGGGCGACTGCAGCTCCTTGACTCCCTCATTTCAGAAGAAAACACGAATACTGAGCTGTCTGGGGCCTCAGTGCCCTCTGTGAGCACCAGAACAGCCCCTTTGTGTTTGCTCTGCTCCCTCTCATGGCACGTTTGCTCCCAGGCTGAGCTCTTCTCCCTGCAGCCCCAGCCAGCACTCTGCTAAAATGCTGCTCCCCCACAATGCTGCATGCTTCAAAGAGCATGTTTGCACAAGGAGCTGCCTTCATGCTCCCAAGTCTGGCTGGAAAAGAGGTTAATGCAGGCTGAAAATCGTTGTGACATTCTGGACCTTTTAATTGGCCAGGAGCCCTGCTTTGGGGCTCACATTAATGGGGCAGCAGAGCTGGGTGTGCTCCTTCCCTCTCCCTGACAATCTGCCAGAGGAAGGGAAGAGTTCTGGTCTTGTTCAAAGTCCTGGGCAATGCATTGAAGAGGCTGAAAATCAGGGGCTATAAATGGGTGGCTGGGATGGAAGGGTGGAGTGTGCAGGGCTGGAAATGAAGGGCATCAAAGCACAAGGAGTTTTACCATGGCACTGAGGGTCTCCTCCCAGTCCGGCCTCTCCCTGGGGTGGATGCTCCTCTGGAGCTCTGGCACAAAGTCATCTTCTTCTGGATGCACAGAGGACTTCATCATTCTGCAAAGGAGGACAGGAGGTTGGATACTCAGTGACAATTCCTCAGTGATCCCACATCCAGCCTGTAAAGCTGGATATATGACAATATAGATGTTTTTATACACCCAGAAATCTCAGTGTGTTCTGAGTTCCTCTGGCTTCCTCACCACACGAGCAGCACAAGAGTATAAATCTGCTGGAGAGAAATCTGCACTTCCCAACCAATCAATGGATAATTTTGTTTAATCACTGCACAATTTGCAAGTCTCACAACACAGAAAAACACAGAGTATTTTCAGTCCAGTTCAGGGAAATGGCTCCTATTGCCCAAGCAAACAACTGGAGCCCTGGAAGAACAAACACACACATTTAATTCCTTATTGTCACTGGAGGCTTTGCCTGAAATGGGGCAGCAGCTTCCAAACCTCAACCCAAACTCACCCCCCGAGGTCTGAGCCATCAGCTCTCACAGTCCCTGCTGGTGCCAGGGGAAGGATGAGCACCCCAGGCAGCCTCCTGTGGTCCCGGGAAGCTTTTCTCCAGGTAAGGGGCCACCTTTCAAACTCCCTGGGCAGGGCATTTCCAGCCTGCACAGAGATCTGAGCCCCAAAATCAAACCTCAGAGAGAATTCCTAAGAGCTCCTCAGCCCATCCACAGATATGTATCCATATCTAGATAGATACAGATATGGATATAGATATTGGACTTTGTTTTATACAAATGTGCCTTTGCAGAGCTTATGGCTCAGACCTGACGTACCAAAGCCCTGCTCAAAGTCTGGTGTGACCCATTCTGGTTTCATTAAACCCCTTTATTTTTGTAGGATAACCATGCTGATAATGAGCTGGGCAAGCCCACGGGCAGAACAGCAGGGCTGGTTCCTAACTCTGCTCATTTCTGCAGCACTTGAGTGGGGAAAGCCAGTTAATAAAACTCCTTTGCTTCACATCCAAGATTTGAAGTTCTGGATCCCCAACATGCTGCTTGATACGGGGCCAAAGCATTTAACTCTCCTCTCTGCTCCACAGGAGGGTTAAGGATGAGGTAATTAACACTCACACTAATGGCATGGCTGGGTGACAGAATTATGTCCCCTAGAATTTTATCCCCAGCTTTTTGATCACGTTTCTGTTCCAATAAAAAGCACAGCCTGGAGAAGATGGGCCTCAATACCCAAAACCTCACACGGGGTTTGTGTGCCCTTCCCAGCCCAAAGAGGCACAAAAACACTCCTATGTGGTGAAAGCTGGCAGAGCTGAAACATCTGCATGAAAACAGCATTATTTAGAACACAGGGGTACACTTTCAGCTCACCCAGGAGCTCTGCACCTTTGCAATGGGTGTCCAAAGGAATCTGGGGGTTGAAAACCCCAAAATTCGGTGGCTCCTCCTTTTCTTCTTCTCCAGGGCAGACCTGGCCTGGTTCTTCCACCACAGGAGCAGTTTTCCACTTATTTTAACTCCAAGCAGAAGGTGGAACCTTTTGCAGAGAGCACCAGGTTGTGCAACTCCGAAACATGAGAGAAATTAATAAAAAAATCATTTTAAACCCTCCTATTTTTAAAGAATCAACCCCATGATTGAGAAAAGGGCTCAGCAAGGCTTTCCTGGGGGTTTGGCCACATTGCAGTTTATTAAGGATTCCATCCCACTGCAATTCCCCTGGGATGGAATGAAAAGGAGGGTGATGTGATCCAGGCCCCCCTTCCCCAGCACAGTTAAAACAATCAGCTTATCAGGTGCTGTCTCAGTTTAAAGCCTGGCAAATAATGAGATTGCATTTCCATCTTTATCAGCACTTTCTAGAGCCCAAGTGCATTCACTGCACAGCCTCTCAGGCTGCTGCCAATTCCCCCTGGATTTCTGCTCAGGAACAGGCTGCTGGCTGTGCTGGGGAGGGCACAGCAGGACATGTCCTGGTCTCAAATAATCCCAGGAATCAGGGCCACATTCAGGGGCTGAACCCCCATCCTGCAGGAATGTGGATGTCCCAGCACCCAGAACTTTTTACCACGCTCCAATCTATTCACTCACATGATTTCTTTAATCTCTTTATGTCTCTGAAACTCCATGAAGAACCCTTCCCAAACCCTTCCCATGAGACCCTGGAATAGTCCCATTTTTCCTGCCATGGAAGGTGTTCTGGGCTTTTAATGGAAACCAGGAAAGCTCTGCACGCAAAATTGCATCTTTAGACCAGTCAATTCTTGGAGCATTTGCCTGGCTTGGGATATTCTGCTCCTGCTGGACATTCAATACGTGGTCACACCACAGAAATATTGGAAATGATCCCGCAGATTCCCTCCCTGGCACAGTTCTAGGCACTTGATAACCATCTGTGCACCCTGATTAATCTTTCATAGCAACTCTTTCATTCCAGGCCACCCAAGACAGAGCTGGGGCCAGCTGAGGGTGCTGCAGGTAATGTCAGTCCTTATGGGATTGTCTGGTGGCCTGGAGGAAGGAAAAGGACCTTTGTGAATGAAACAGGGGCAGGGAAAGGGCTGGAGGAGGAGGAGAAGCAGCTTCTCACACTGGCAAGGGGTTTCCCAGCACTGGGAAACTGCTGCCCCCATCCCAAGGCAAGCCTGGAATACTGTACATAAATATAACCTATGCACACACCTTTGCCTGCACCTGGGTTATGTATATTTGACATTATTTTAATTTATGGAGCAAATAAACAGCACAACATCCACGTGTCTGATTCCCCACACGTGTCAAGCTGTCAGGAGACTCATTCTCTTGGTTCTCCCATGCATTTCCTTCCATGGGAAGGGAAAATACCTGAAGTCCAAGGAGCACTCCCATAAAACACTGAAGGCCAACCAAGCTCAAGGAGCTGCTCTGAAACAGCCACACCTGGGTATTCCGGGGGGGCTGGAGAAGAGGGGAAGGTCAACATGACATTTAATCCTGGCCAGCAGAACAGAAACACCTTTTTATTTCAAATGCCACTTGTTCCAGGGCTCAGCAACTCTGCCCTCCCAGTAAATGTGAGCCCTGCTATTAATAAAGGGTCTGGCTGCATGGAGGCCACTAAGCAATGTCTCTGCAGATGGATGAACCTTCTTCATTGCAAATTGAGAAGCAAATGTAGCTGAACAAATGTTTAGAGGACATTTCACACCAGGCCCAGCCCCCTTGGAAGCTCTCTGGTAGGTCAAGTTGATTAATTTAGTCAGAACTTGCACATGAAACAGCTGTATCAAGCAAACATCTGATGTCCTTTGCCACCATCTCATCTCAAATCCAGTTAGCTGGTCCCATCACTCACTTCCATGTTTATTTATCAGGGATTAAAACCCTCTGGGGACTTATCAAGTGCTGCCTGCACACCCAAGTGTGGATCAGCAGGCAGGGAGCACCGACAGGAGAGCAGCACGCTTTATCTTCAGTAAATGTCAGCTTTATATCAAGTGACTCTTCAGTTCATGTCCATCAACTCTACAGTTGTCCAGAACTGTTGTGCAGATGTCCATGAACTCCAGAGTCCCTGCTTGTTTGCAATATTGGAAATATTCAATATAACTTCCACTGCACAGTAACATTCCCTGGGGGTTTGAAGGAGTCCCACATCCACAACCTGATGCATTTTCACTTCTACCTGAACAAGAGTGAAAGAATCCCAAAAAAGGGGTTTGAAGGAGTCCCACATTCACCATCTCATGCAGTTCCACTTCTGCCTGAACAAGAGAGAATCCCAAAAGAGGGGTTTGAAGGAGTCCCACACCCACCATCTGATGCATTTTCACTTCTGCCTGAACAAGAGTGAATCCCAAAAAAGGGAGTTTGTGGAACAACCTCCTCTCAAGTTTTCCAGAGGGGAGAAGGGATGGAACTTTGAAAGCCTTGTGGGATGCCCACGGGAGCCCTTTCCCCCTCCTCCAGGTTGCCTGGCAGGTGCCCTGGCCCCCAGCAGCAGGAATAGCACAACTGGCATGGACTTTGATGCCATGACTTGCCAATTAAAGATCCCCTCTGGGAGGGTGTTGCCAAATCACTCCCCTGGTTTGGGAGCTGTGTCAGAGCCCTCAAACCAGAGCTAATTGTCTGCCTGACACATCCCCCTTTGGGGCTGGCTCTACATCCCCCAAATTAAATGCCAAAGGTGATTTTAAGTCGAGCTCCTCTGTGGAGACATCAGGGACTGCAGTTTCCTTCTGCTTCTCCCACTGGTGGCCCTCCTGCCTGACCCCAATTTAGGGGGTGAGAGCTGAACATAACTGATTTATTACTTTATTTATTATTTCTGTCACACTCTTGCCATGCCTGGAGATTGCTCTGGTGATGTGGAAGCACAGCTCTGCCCCACAGAGCCAACAATTCAGCAGGATTTAGAACTCCACAGCAAGTGCTGTACTCCCAGATAGATAAATTTTACCCCAAAAGCCACAATTTAATAATTCAGGCCTGTGCTGACACCACCCTAGACTGAAAACCAACACTATCTGATAAGAAACAGTGTTTGTGTTGCTCAAACAATTCACACATAAGGCCAAAATAACCCAGCCCATCCTTCCATAGAGAGAAATTCAACCCATAACTCTCCCTCATGGCTTGGAACTGCAACCCAACAGTGAAACAATGGGGAAATACCTTGAAAACTCTGCTTGGGAGGGTTTAAATGAAATTATTGGAGATGGAAAGCACTGTGGGTGACACCACACACCCAGAATTGAGGCAGGTCTGCACAGCACACAAACTGCCCCTCGTGACCACGAGGAAATAAGAACTGAGATTGAATCCAAAGCTCAGAAACTCTTGGGCAAGAAGTTGGAATCAGGTGAGAAACCCTGAGACATCTTCATTTCTGACCCCAAACTCACCCCCCAGGCACACCCAAGAGAATAGGAAAAGGCAGGAGGGAAATGGGGAAAACCAACATGCACTTATTCCCCTCCAAACCAATTCTCCAACTCTGTGTCCATGAAATTAAAACTAATCCACTGGAAGGGGAGAAAACAACCATGCAATATGGGGAGGAAAAATGAACCAGGAAAAATGACCCACGGGCTGGGAGCTGTGGGCTCACAGTGCTGACCTGGGAGAGGATTTCCTTCCCCTGAGCTTTGTCAACACCTTCCTGATTGCATTATGCCCCTGTGCATCCATAAAACCAGATTTCTGCAGTCAGTGTGAAGCTGTGGAAGGTCAGCCCCAAGCCCACCTCCTAAATAAATAATGCTAAATGGATTGGGTTTAATGTGCCCCTCTCAGGGAACATCAGGCAATGCAGGCAGAGCCAAAGAAAGGAGGAAATCTTCCCTGGGGAATCTCTAAAGGATGGGAACAGAGGCCTGAATGGGGCCAGCACTGGGACAAAGAGAGGTTAATTCCATTTTTCTGGTTGGGATTGCTTTCAAAAGTTAACCAGGTGAGTTACAGCTACAAAGAGAGTTTTAAAACACCTTAGAATATCAAAACTTGTGGGGTTTCCAGTGTTCAAAGCCCAAATCCAGCCTGGTGCACACCAGAGCACTGTGATGGAGCCCAAGGGACTGTGGCACCCCCAACACCAACCCCTGCCAATTTATGTGGTCACCAAACCCCCCTCCACTCATATCTTTAGTCCTGGGGTTTCTATCCCTACCAAATATTCTTTTAAAGGAAAAAAAAATCCCTTCTCACTTGGTTTGTATCACCACCTGTTAAATGAGACTCTCAGCTGCCTCTCTGAGAGGAAGGAAAAAAAGCTCTTTTTTTGATTTGCATTAACCTTTCTGCTTGAATGAAGAACACATGACATTAGAAAAGCTTTCTTCAAATGCAATACAGGAAGTTTTAAGGAAAGATCTTTTTGCAATCAGCACCATCATTTGATTAGCCCTTTAAATGCCAGAGTGGACATGACAACCCTTCCACTGAGGATGCTCCTGTGCAGAGGGAGGCAGAGACAGCACTGCAGAGATTAATTAATCCTGGTTTCCTGCCCTGCTCCAGCTCTCTGAACGTGCTTTCACCCAAGCCCAAATACAGCCAGACAGTTCCCCTTGCTCAAGGGTTTTACTGGGTTTTTAAACTTCCAAACACACACCTTGTTTACTGATTTGCTGTAACATTTAAACCACGTTTTCTGAGCTGTCAAAAGCTGCATGAACAAGATCAGATTATCTGCAATCTGAAACTTATGGGGGGAAAAGGCAAGTCTGAGCAGGGGAGTCCTCAGAAATTGTATTTTTATTCCCCAGTTGAGCTGTCAGTGACCCAGAACTCACAGGGCAGCATCACACAGCCCCTCCTGCCCCTCAGCTGCACCAAACCCACCCCAGCCTGCAGGAACAGGGCTGTAAACTGAAAAAAAAAAGATAATTTAGACCAGGTATCAGGAGGGAACTCTTTGCTGGGAGGTTTTCACTGGCCCAGGTTGGGCAGAGAAGCTGTGGCTGCCCCTGGATCCCTGGGAGTGTCCCAGGCCAGGATGGATGGGACTTGGAGCCCCCTGGGCTGGTGGGAGGTGTCCCTGCCCATGGCAAGGGTGTGAAACATCATCTTTAAAGTCCCTCCCACCCCAAACCATGGTGGGATTCTGTGACCCCAGTGTTGGAGGGCATTGCCAAAGGTCTCACACAGCAGGACTTTTGACACCCCTGAGCATTCCAAGGCCCTTGAAGGTGCCAACTAACATTGAAGAGCTGCTTCTCACACCCATCACGGGGCAGGGAGGGAGGAGGGGAGAGGAGAACCCAACCCTGCACCATAAACCCCTTGTGGGTCCCTTCCAACTCTGCATCTCCTGCAACTCTGTAAACTGTGATGCCAAAGAGGGACTGAGTCAGAGAGGCTCTGCTGAAAATCCAAATACCCTGAAAATAAGCCAAATGTCACAAAGCTCAGCAGTTTCACCTGTGCCCTCAGCAGGGACTCATAAATTTAGCACCTTACTCTGACTCAGAAAAGTTGGCTCATCCCTATTTTAATACTGAGGGAAAGATTTTATCCTGCCTGCTCAGAAGCAGTTTTATTTCTTCTCCTCCAAACACAGACCTGTAGGGAAGATCAACCCCAAAACACCTTTGTTAACCCTTCTGTAAATCTGAAAGCAACTGGGATCACCACATGTGCTCTTCCACCACAATTCTGGCAGCTCCATTCACTGCCCTGTGTCTCACCTGTCTCAGCTCAGCCACATCCACCCCCAAACCCACCAGGGATGCACAGAAACACACTCCATGCTCAGGAAGGGACTGGAACACGGAAAACCAAAGAGCTTGGTTGGACTGGGCTGGAAGAATTTGCATTCAGTTTTTGCATCTCTTTTTAAGCACTTTATGAAAAGAATAAGTTCTTGGAATATTCAGCTTTTACAAGCTCTGAGACATGTTCTTAGTTATTAAAAAGCTTTATAAAAATAATCACAGAATCCTCATGCTTTTGCATACCTATTACTGAACAAACCTGCCCTATTCTCTGGCCACACATAAAGACATTGTTTTAGGAGGTGCTTGGCATTTTCTTTCAGAACACGGTGACAGTCAGTAAAAAGAAATCCCTCTGGAATAGGTTTCTCCCATCACTTTGCCCACAATAAGAATTAGGAAACCACTGCACAATCAGAATCACTGGGATTTCTTTTGTTTGATTCAGGAACAAGTAGAAAGGTATTAAAAACAAAAAAACTGCCTCCAGGGAAAAGAGCTCTTATTTAGCAGCAATGAACTGCTCCAAGCAGCACTGAGGTTTCAGCAGAGAACAGACAAGGGAGGAGATGCTGCCCCTGCCCTGGTGAGATGCCTGAGCTTGGGCACATCAGCAATGGGGCAGTGGCAGTGGCATGTCCTGCCTTTGGACCTCTCCTTCCCCCTGGGAATGGTTGGAATGACTCAAAAGGGCTCAGGCTCACTCCCTTCCCTCACCCAAATGACACCCACAGGGACCATCTCACCAAGCTCTCAGGCAAAACCTGCTCCCTGCACTTCCTTTGCCATCTCCTCTTTTGGTTGGCTTGTTAAAATGAAGCTTTTTCTGCCCAGCCCTTCCTCTCACTGCCCCCACTGCCCAGCAAACCCTTGCTGGAGCTTCCAAACCTCACCTCAGCAGGACTGAAGCCCACCTGAACCTCACCAGATCACTGAGCAGATCAAAGCAGACCTAAAATGGCAAGGAATGACCCAAGCCAGACCCAAGGACACCCAGCTGGGCTGATCCCGTGTTTGTTTGCAGTTCAGTGCCAATGCAAATCCACTGCAAATTTAGTGTTTCCTCACAGAAGCACACCCTGCAAAAATGATGCTTTCAGCACATGGAATGATCAAGTGCAATCAGCTAATCACTTACAATTAGCCTTGCATGCTGCTGAGTGACAACTGTTCATAACATGAGGCAACATTTTGAACTGTCCAGTGAGCCAGGGAAGCCTTTTCTGCAGCTAGAACCCTTCCATGGGGACAGTGGCCCACCTAGAGCTCCACCTTCCATCCATCCAATGCTTAATCCACACCCAAACTGCCTCTGTGTGTGCTTATGGGGCACTCTGGGTGAAACCAGGGGGGAAAACCCATCCAAAGCAGACCTGCCAGGGAATTCTCCCAAGGGAAAGAATGGGAATGAACTCTGGGGCACCAGAACATGATTAGCTGAACAAATAATAATAGATAAGCATAAGCAAATAGAGTAGCTCCAGTTCCTCCGAGTTAAATAAGCAGCTTTGGATGACTGGTGGCACTTGCACCATATTTACAGCATGTATGTAAATACAATATATTTACAACAGCTTTACCCTCTCCTATCACTCCCTTCCAGTGTCAAAAGCAAACAGGAGGCTGCTCAGGCCTTCCCACACGTAGGAATCACTACTTACACGTTTCACCACTATTATTGCCCCTGGATAGCTCCTGAGCAGCTAAATGGAATTAAATGGAGGCTCCAAGGTCAGTAAGTCATCCCTGGGGACACATTTCAGCACGTGGGGTCACGGGGACAGGGGATGTGTAAAACCACCCTGTCATTACTGCCTGACAGCAGGACATGTGTCACACGTGAACGGGGTGCCCTGGGCTGTCCCAGCACTGGGACTCCCATTCCTGGGGCAGGGAATGAGGAGAAGGACGTGCAGGGCTGCAGGAAGGTGCAGGGGTGACAGTGGAAGCAGCACCTGAGAGCTGCAGAGAAAGGTGGCCCAGGGGTCACATCCCACAGTCGCTCAGAGCACGTTCCCACTCAGAACCAGCACCACCCACACACCAGCACTGATGGCCTTGATCAACCAAAACACATCTCAGAGAATCACAGAACACCCTGAGCTGGACCCACAGGACCATCCAATCCAACCCCCAGCCCTGCACAGACACCCCAAGCACCCCACCCTGTGCTGAGAGCCTTGGCCAAACCCTCTGCAGCTC
>JAWWMP010000068.1:394240-414006 GCA_035047865.1 Dendrocincla tyrannina | reverse complement strand
GGATGAAGAGGGGAGTTTGTAAGAGATAAAGAGGGGAGTTTGTAAGGGATGAAGAGGGGAGTTTGTAAGGGATGCAGAGGGGAGTTTGTAAGAGATAAAGAGGGGAGTTTGTAAGGGATGAAGAGGGGAGTTTGTAAAGGATGCAGAGTCAAAATAAACCCAGGAAAATAGTTTACCAAGTCAGCTTTAAGTTTTTTCCTTTCAGTCATGGTTTTCAGATATTGACCATCACAGCTAGGTGGTGTTAGCACCCAAAATACATCATTTTAACACCTTTATTACTGATCAAAGGAGCAGAGAGAACTGCAAGGAGGTTCCTGCCCATGAACCAGCAGAGTGTCGTTTAAACCATCCTCAGTGACTCTGGAATCTGCATTTATAGAGCACTTCTCAACAATGTCACATCCTTCAAGCTGTGTCCCAGAATCCAGAGAAGAGTGCAGCCAAGCCCCAGTGTGCCCAAGGGTGGTTCTCCAGGTGGCTGGGGGAGCAGAGCACTGAAGGGGGCAGAGCCACTGATGATCTGTGGCCCCAAAGCCATGAATACTCACTCTCCTTTGGCGAGTTTCTGGCTGCAGATGAACCCACCCTGGCTTTCTGAACCCACACAAATTTCAGCTTCAAAGCAGCAAGTTTAAAAGACACGAGAGCCCTTCCCTCCAGCCTTGCAAGTCAAGCCTTCCCCAGGACTCCTGTGTCTGCAGACTGCTGATGGCACTCCAGCTTTATCCACGCTGACAGGGCTGGCAGCAGCAGCCAGATTTCAGGAGCAGCTGCATTCCAGCTGGCACTGCTGCTCCTGCTCCTCCTCACCCTGGGAGCAGCCAGCAAGGTCCAGGCACTCCAGCCCTGCTCCTTCTGGGGCTCTGCTGGCTGTTTGCTGGGTAAATGTGCTCAGAGCACACATTTCCCTGCTCAGCTGCACGTTGGCTCATCTGAGAATGATTTACAGGATTTACAGCCATCTCTGCTCTGACATTTCCCCACCAAGACAAAGAAATGAGGAATAAGGAAAATCACCATCAGGGAGCTGAATTCGATATTCCTTGAAGGGAAATCTTTATCTGCACAAAGTCTCGTGGCCAAGCAGCTCAGATTTTCCCTTGCCATGTCATGCCAACGTTTGCAAGCTGAGCATTTAGCTGAGTTACAAATCCCAGGGGGATAAAGTTCTCTCCTGAAGTTCAGAAGGAGCAAAGCCAAGGCCAGGAGTGGCTGGTGTTTGCACACTCACCAGCTCTGCAGACCCTGCAAATCCCACAGCTCTTGCTGAAGGGACAATGGCAGGAGCAGCCAAGCCCCTTTTATTTGCCAAGCCCAAGTGGGGAAGAGAATGGAACAACAATTAAAAGGAGTTTCAGCTTCTGCCTGTGAATTTTGAGATCTAAAAGTTCCTAGAATCTGTATTTTCAATGAGCAAAGAGGTAATCCTGAGCCTAAAAAGCAATAAAAGGGATTAAAGGTCAGCACGAACAGGCTCAATACAGGACATTGTATTCAGGGCTGTTGCATCTGGAATTGTTTGGGAGCAGCTGTTCCTGAGAAGTTCCATGTGTGGTCAAGCCCTGAAAAGGGAAAATGAATTCAAACCCAGAGACATTTGCTGGAGAAAAGGTTTTTGTGTGGTTTGTGTGTCTCCAATGTTTGTTAACACTGAGTGGTGCAGAAAAGCCCTGTTGTTCCTTCCAGTCATCAGTCCCACACACAAGGCAGAAAAGGAACATCTCCACCATCTCCTGCTGCCCCAGAACTGGAGAAAAGCCACTTGAGGCAACTGGAGGGACACCAGTGGGAAATGAGAATCACAGGACAGCCTGAGCTGGAAGGGACCCCCAAAAATTGAGGGAAATTCATTAAAAATCAGGCACAGCCCTTGCACAGAAGGGGCTGGAAGACATGGAGATGTCCAGGGAGATCTACCATGGGGACTGGGGGAGAGTTCCATGGAGTATGTCATGAAAGTGGCAACACCTCACCAATGATAAAGGCATTGGGCAGAGAAAGCCCAGGAACACAACATTCCTTCAGAATTAAAACTGAGGGGGAGTTTCCATTGGGTTTGTGCTGCTTTTTTAAATTATAAATATATATATATACACTATGAAGAGTTCTCCTTCCTCATGGTGGTTTTGTTTTAAAGAAAAACCTGCTGCACTCAGAACCAACCAACCCTGGACGCTTTTACAAGCAGGGGGAAACATCCTTTAGGTGTGATATCATCCACTGTGCTCCCAACCCAGGCTGGGGGGATGTCAAACTCCATCAGAAAACTACAAACCTCATTAGAAAACAGCAAACTTCACCAGCCTCGAGCAGGCAAAACAAAGCCAAGGGGAGGAGTGAGAGAGTTCCAGGAGCTCCAGGACAACCCTGTGCCTGCACACCAAGGGCTGGGAAGGAATTGTGTCCCTCACATGGCTTTTCCCCCACAAGGACTCCATTTGTGGTGCTGGGAGCTGTCACAGCAGTTTTTCCAATGCCATAATCATCTCCCCATGGAACTTGCCTCCCTCTCCAGAGGCTGGAGGGGAGGAAGGAGGGGGGTGTTTGTCTTTTCTCTCCAATAATGAACCCCTGGCTGGCAGGCTCAGCAGCTCCTGAAACTCCCACTGGCTCCCAGGCTGCAGATGGGAGCTCAGCTCCTCCAGCATCCCACACAAAGGACAACCCCTGGCTCTGCCACTTCCCCAGCTTCCCATGGGATTTGGGATCAGCTAGGGAAGCCTGCTAATCTCATTAGAGTGCTCCTGCAAAAAGCTCCACGTTAAACTAATGAGTTTGGGGATGAAAAAAGTCAACGTGGCTTTGGCCTGGGCATGGATTCACTGGCTCTGTGCAAGCACAAACCCCGGGAGCTGAGGACACCCATCCTCTGAACTGATCCCTTGTGCTGCCCTGTGGTTAATGGGGAATGGAGATGGCAGCCTGTGACAATCCCAGAGTTTCCACGTGTGCCCTGGAGGCACAAGGAGCTGGGACAGTCCCTTCCAGAGGGAGCTGTCAGCACTGTGCAGGGCATGGGACTGTGCACAATTGAGACACCAGCACAGTTTCCTCTTTCTGGGCTGTTTTTCTGGCCAGGGAAGTTCTCCAGCAAGGGCTGGGATGGTTCACTGGCATTATGCTCAAAGGAGGGTGCCTGAGCAGCAAAGAGATGAGGAATGTCTCAGGGCACATGGCCGGGGTCAGAACTCACTGTGAGCATAGCCAGGGCTTTGCTGCTGTTTGATGCCATTCAAAGGTCTACCTTTAGTGCTCCATCACTAATGGGAAACATGAAAAGATGTGTCATGGCTCAAAATAATGAGATTTGCTCAGAAACCATGAAAAAACAAAAATGCATCGCTTAGTTTAGTGCTCTTTTTATTCACCTTTGGACTCCTGATCTCATGGATCTATTGATCTGGTTCTCAGAAGTCCCAGAACATCTTGATTTAAAACACAGATTTTCACACAACCACTGGGGCCATATGCACTCCAAATAGTCAGGTATTTTATGAAAAGAATTTTTTGAAAGTATAACTTTGGTCCAGCACATTTGCACTCCCAAAAGTGAATGCAGCACAGTGACATTGAAGACACTGCAGAGAGATACAACACACGTTTACAAATTACATTTATCTCATACACCAAAAGCTGTTCCACTGAAGTATCCATAAAACAAAATACACAGAGAACAACAGGCTGAAAAGGCTTGGAAATATTGTATTTAATGTTTCTGAAAAAGCTCGGGGTAGTATCTTATGTTTCACTTCTGAAAGGACAAAACCTTCTGAAACACAGAGATGAAAAAAACGTGGCCAGAAAATAAAGCCTGTTTGCCTGGTTTAAAACACTCCTTGAGGGCTGCAATCTCATCTGCCACATTCCAGCCCTGCACAAGGTTTGGAGCCCTGATTTGTAAACCCTGGAGGGGAAAAAAGTGTTGAGAAAGCCTTGACTATTCAACAGCAGGAAAATCACTGTATAATGTGCAGTGAGAGGGGGAAACCCCAGTTGGGTGGTGTTCACTGGGGTGCCCCAGCTTGCAGCAGGGAGATGCACCCAGTGACTGCCCCTTCTAAGGGTGCTTAAATCCCACCAGGGCTAAATCCCCCTGCCAGGAGAGAGCAGACCATCACCACCACCTGGGTGTCACTCCAGTGGCCCAGCAAAGCCACCAGTTTATTCCAGAAAACCCACAGCATGTGTGGATGCCCCCAGTTTGAACTGCCTGAAGCAAAAAAACAGGGAGCTAATTAAACCCTGGGCTTGCTGGTGGAACAGGGGCTTTCTGCTCTTCAACATCATGGGAAGTGTCAAGTTAATATTGCTCTTTTCTTGGGAGGATTTGCACTTTTCTTGGGAGGATTGCACTTTTGCTGTTGTCTCACCCAGCAGAGGAGGAAAACTAGATTAGCCATGGGATTGTGCAAGGTCAGGTAGGTGTTCCCTCACCTCCAGCTGTCTCCAGAGGTGCTGGGGTGGCTAATTCCATGCTCACACCTTCAGCTGGAATACAAGTGGTGCTTTAGAGCAAGGTCCCAGGAGCAGATTCCTGCCCTCCTCCTCCCTCATCCCCACTCCAAATCACACTCCACCCCTACCAGGAGTGTGGAATTCACCCCAGTGCTGAAGGTTCTATTTTAACTTGTTTCTGGTCAAACCCTTGCAAGCTGCTCTCCACACACAGTACACAGAAACTCCTTCAACCAACACCCAAGAATTAAAACCTGAGTATCTGCACCTTGCCATCCCAAGGAGTGGGATGGAATAGAGATCCCACCCTTTTTATCAGCCCTTGCATCCTGTTCCGATTGCCAGTGACTCAAAAGAACACACAAAAGGTGCAATCTGCCTTTCTCCCCTCTGACAGGAACACACACCGAAGCCTCTGACTCAACAGCTGCCTGCTTTGGTCTTTATCCTCAGGCCTGGGGAGCTCCAACCCCATCCCAGTTCTGCTTTCTGTCCATCACCTCCACCATTTCAAACTCACCTTATTTCTCCCTTTCACCACCTGTGTTGTTTGGTTTTTTCCCCCTTTCTCCAGGCTGATAACTGAATGGAAGCTGGGAATAACATTGCTGCTTTCAACACAGTGCCACTGGTGAAAAATCAGGGATTTGATTCCCTCTAATGCCCACTGCCAGCAGCAGAACACGGAAACATTAAACTGCAGTCCCTGAAGTTTCCAGCAAGTATCAAACAATCAGGAGAAACATGGTGGAACACAAAGAAAGATTGAACCAAAAAAAGCTTGACAAAGGGGGATTAACTGATTATTCCTGAGTATTTTGGATACAAATGCTGAGGATATGTCACACTGTACGTTTGATATGCTGCTTGTTGCAAAAAGAACAGGGGGAGCCAAGGCCGTTCTCACTAATGCTCTGATAAAACTGTCCCCTCCTTCCCTAAGACAAGATGAAGGGATTTTTTTCCACGGAAAGCATCCTGGGGAGGGGGGAGCATGGGAAAGCTGTGTGAGCAGTGGAGGGCACACAGAGGTCAGGAGGAAAAGCAGCTCGAGAGGAAGCTGTGACATGCCAAGTCACCCACAACTGGCTGTGCAGCACAGCCAGCCCTCCAGGGTGCCTGGGATGGTGGGACCCACCCCGGAGTGCCCTGGAAGGTGGGATCCATCCCAAGTGCCCCCAGAAAATGGGATCCATCCCAGAGCACCCTTGGATGGTGGGGGATCCATCCCAGAGTGCCCTGGAAGGTGGGATCCATCCCAAGTGCCCCTAGAAAATGGGATCCATCTCAGAGCACCCTTGGATGATGGGATCCACCCCAGAGTGCCCCCAGAAGATGGGATCCATTCCAAAGCACCCTTGGATGATGGGATCCACCCCAGAGTGCCCTCAGAAGATGGGATCCATTCCAAAGCACCCTTGGAGGATGGGATCCACCCCAAAGTGCTCTGGATAGTGGGATCCAGAGCACCCTGAAGGAAGATGGGATCCATCCCAGAGTATCCTGGAAGATAGAATCCATCCCAGAGCACCCGTGGATGTTGGGATCCATCCCAGAGCGCCCTGAAGGAAGGTGTGATCCATCCCAGAGCACCCTGGAGAGTGGGATCCATCCCAGAGCACCCTTGGATGACGGGATCCATCCCAGAGTGCCCTGAGAAGATGGGATCCATCCCAGGGCACCCTTGGATGACGTAATCCATCCCAGAGCACCCTGGAAGGTGGGATCCAGCCCAAGGAACACCACAGCCTGTCCCTTGCAATGACTGTCCTTGCACAAGCTCAGCATTGCCTGTTTTCCCACCTCCCCTTCACCTCCAGCCAAGAAGCTGCCACGGGGAGGGCAAGGAATCTGCAGCCTTGCACTTGGAAAAGGGCTTTTTTCCCAAAGAAAAGATGCATCAGCACAGCACATTAACTCTGACATCAATAACCAGCAACGTCCCTGCTCCCCCAGCATCAGTCAGGGCACTGCACCGAGAGCAAGAAGTTAAAAATGCTCCTGCAATCCTGTTCAATGCAAGTGTTGCTTCTAAAAACAATACCAGGTTTGGTCTCTGTGCTCCCAGGCAGGACACAGGCAATACAGGCAAAGGAGCTCCCTGCAGAGAGCCAACCATAATAAGCTCATCCCAAGCTCTGTCATGCTCTGGACTCTGCACAAGCAAGAACAAGGGGGATGTCACTACCAGAACCAAAAGCTGTTTAATGTGCAGGTTTCTGTGGATGGCAGGACCCGTTTGGGAGAAAACTGCAGAGATTTTATCGAACTAAACTTCGTCTGCCTTCAGCCAGAGAGCTGGTACTGCACACACTGACACTGCCAGCTTCCCACAAATGTCACAGCTCTCATTCCCAAGGGAATTCACACCAAACAAAATCCCCTCTGGCACTTGTGTGGCTTTCTACTCGGGTGACAAAATGTTGCCAATATACTGCATATTGTGCTTCGCCCACCACAGTGTAAAGCCTTCAGCATCAGCACACTGGACACAGATCATTTTTAAATACAGCGCTGCTTCCAAGTAAGGAGAACCAAAATTTCCCAAATCCCTCTCTCCCAGTGCTCCAGTCACTCCCCAGCACAAACAATGAGCAGACATCCAGCAGCAGCTCCCCTAAGGATAAATAACTTCAAGGAAGAAAGAAAGCACAGCCAAATCCAGAGGAATTTTGCAGTGCTGGTAGGAGCTACTCTCCTTAGGTTTCTGGCAGTGTAAGTGAAGGAGGAGGAGATAACATAAATTATCAAGACTCTGTTGATAATTATACAGTGAAATAAGACCCTGTGCCTGCAGCTTCCGGCAGCCTGGGTCATAAATAACTTCCACTTTGGTAAAAGTGCCTTGATCTGTAACCCAGGTAGGTGGTAACAGCGAGTTTGGTTCCCCAGCTCCCCCTTTTTTCCCCTCCCCAATAAATATTTATTCTCTCTCAGCCCTGAAGTGAAAAATCCCAACTGAAGTGCAACAGCAGCTGGCTCCTTTGCTGCCAGCCCAGCCCAGATCCGAGCCCAGGCTCCCACTTGCCACGAGGATAACCAGCACTGCCTCATTCCACACGGTCCTGGCTCTCCAGAACCATCATTCCCAAGCCCATCTCCCTTCCCCAGTACTCAGTTATCCATGAGAAAGGAAAACAACCCAGCAGAGCAGGGCACAGAGCCCCTGTGGGTGCTGCAGCTCCTCTGCCACGCACACCACACACCTCATCTTTCATCAAAAATGCACTTTCTGCCATGCCAACAGCCACATCCCACACATTTCAGCCCCAAACGCCTCAAAGGGCCGCCGGCACGAGAAGAACAGGATGCAAAATCAGCCTTGGCATGCTTTGTGAGCTCGGATCTGATTGAAGGGGGCAATTAACCTTTCCCCATTCAAACGCTGCCCCCCTCCCAACACCCCCCAGCCATGCACGGGGGCTGCAGGGCAGCACAAATATTAAACCCCGAGCTCAAAGGGCACGCTCACCTCCTCCACCCCAGCTCTGCATCCCGGCAGGGCTCCGGCCAAGTGTGAAACCGTGGGAGATGCTCCACTGGGGAGCACCCAGGGGGATGCACGTGGAGGGAGATGCCCCCATCCCTCCCCATCACTCACCCGTGTGGTCCATCGAGGCCGGTGCCCGCGCCCAGGGTGCCCGCAGCCAGCGCCGTGCACACCGTGCCCAAGGCAGCTCCGCTCCCTCCCTCCATGTTGCGTGTGCTGCTCCTTCCCAGCGCTGCCTGCATGTGCCTGAGCTCCTTCCCTGGCTGTGCAGGAGCAGCTGGATGGAGCTGCCCAGGGTGAGGGGCGCAGGGTGTCCCCCCCTGGCCAGCCCTCCACGCTCAGTGGCACGGAACATGAGCGGGAGCTGCCACGGGATGCTCTGGGTTTCACCCCCCCGCCACAGAAAAATAGGTGTATCTAGAGATGAGAAGCACAGCCCAGCTCGCAGCTCTGGGCTCCCATCCTGCCCTCCCTCAGCAGCACATTCATGTTTTCCTCAGGCTCTCACAGGCAGCTCAGCTGTAACCCTTGCCGAGCTGGATGGAGGGAGAGGGATTTCTTTGTCCTGAGCGCTTCCATGCCTCGGATCTCACCTGCTCTGCATGGTCTCACCCCCAAATAAAAACCTAAGCAACCCTGCTGCAAGTGACCAGTAAGAACCAGCCAAGCAGGAGTGTATTCCCAGTTCTGCCAGCTGGATAACCTTGGATATATCACATTAATGTGTTTGCTGTTCTGCTTCCTCCTTTTGGAAAACAGGGCAATATTTACTGCGTTCCCAGAGGAGACTTGTAAGCCTTAATTTATTTCTGGGTTTATGCAGCCAGTTTGCAAAGGAGCTGTGTGAAAACTGCTATGACAATTCCTAGCAGAGGGAAGTACTACAACCCAACTTCCAGACCCCATTAAAACCCTTCCTCCTCAGCCCACCAGAGCAGCAGTGGAGATGATGGGATGAGGCAGCGAGGAGCAGCAAAGAGGGAGGGCTGGATGATGGATGGATGGCTGGCTCTCAGTCCTTGGCCACCAGCTCGTTGTGTGACCTTCACCAAGTGTTTCAATCTTTCTCCATGGGTACAGAATGCTGAGCTGTTCCCACTCCTGTGAAATGGCCCAAGATTGTATTGTTACCACTGCTGCTCTTGGCTCAAGCTGGAATTGGTAACAATGCTGGATTCTGTCCTTCCCCAGCCCCTGGAAACAAGAGGTGGAATCTAAAGGTTTTGCACAGTTGCTTTCAGCTCAGCAGCATGCTGAGGATGGTCTGGGCTACCAGTGTAAGTGGAGATTTTGGGGGGGTGAAATTCTCTGTGCTCTTTGGGCTCAGCGAGACACCAAGTTTAGACAGACGAAAGACTTCCAAAACAACACTTTTTTGTTTAAAATTCAACAGACGTGGCTGCACAACCCTAAATTACACAGAACAGCCAGTATGACTGTTCTCTGTTAGTTCTGAATTCTTGGATCAGTGCTGTTTGCTAAATGCTGTAGAACCAAGTGGCAATAATCTCATTTATCAGCCCTAAGGACCCAGCCAGGCCAACCATGAGTTAGCACTTCCAGCAGACAGGGAAGATTCAGGCTTGGCAAAGCTGAGCAAAGTCAAACAGGTTATACCCGTTCTGTGCCTGGAAAGCCTAATGATTGTTTCCAAATCCCTTTGTCCCAATGCTAATTTTTCTTTGTTTCACCAAAACAGACATGCAGGAATGGGACAAGCTAAAGATAGAAGAACTTAATAGGAAACCACGTGCCCATTTAGGTAAAAAGCAAAACTGTTCTGACTTTGCATCAGGGGCTGCTGGGCTTTAGGTGTTTGAAGAGCCTTCCTGCCCCTGGACCTCCCTGTGACAGAGACCAAAGGATGCTGGTTGGATTCATCCAAGGATGATAAACTTCACCCTGTGGGTCTGATCTCTCTGACTTGAGCAAGTGAATTCAAACGTCACGACAGGAGCAAACCCAGCAGAAGTGAAGGGGTTTGCATGATGGGGACAGAGCCAGGACAGAACCCCACAGTGGTGCAGGACCCCAAAGCACTGACAGTGAGAACACAAGCCGAGGAAACCCTGTGGGAATTCACCACCAATAAAATATTCTGCTGCACCCAAAGGAAACCACAGGGTAGGAGATAAACCTCTGCTTAAAGCAGTGAGGCTAAACCCAAAGCCATAGTTCCTAGTGTGCAGTGCTCAATTCAAGCTGAACAAACCAAACAAAGCAAACCCAAAGCTGTCATTTTCTAGAGTGATAAAGCATAAAAACTCCACACACACTGTCCACACAGCATCTGCTACAGCTTAAGGTCTTCAGAGCACTGCAGAAGTAGCTGTGGGGGAAAATTTAAACAAATGTATTCACTGCAGCTCCAGAAGAGACTCTTCCAACTAACTGGAACCAATTAGCAGCACAGAGAAGATGCATTTCAGTGCACAGGAGCCGAGCACATCCACTCCCAACACAGCCAGGCTGGGATTAGAACCTGCTGCTGCTTCCCATGTTTATCACTGCTGGAATCCCAGCTCATCCAAGGTTACCTGTTCTCCTGCACCCACCAAGGCAGGGACTCCCTCATGCTCTTTATTGGCATATTTTTCAGGGCAGTACAGCCTTTTTCCAGGGCCAGAGCTCTGGACCCTAGAGCAGGGCTCTGGAATGTATAGCAGGGTTCTGGAATGTATAGCAGGGCTCTGAATCCTATAACAGGACTCTGGATCCCATAACAGGGTTCTGGAATGTATAGCAGGGCTCTGAATCCCATAGCAGGGCTGTGGACTCTACAGCAGGGCTCTGGATCCTACAGCAGGGCTGTGGATCCTATAGCAGGGCTGTGGACTCTACAGCAGGGCTTTGGACCCCATAACAGGACTGTGGACCCTATAGCAGGGATCTAGGTCCTATAGCAAGGCTCTGAATCCTATAGCAGGGCTCTGGACCCTATAGCAGGGTTCTGGATCCTATAGCAGGGCTCCAGACCCCATAGCAGAGCTCTGGACCCTACAGCAAACAATAATCATTCTTTTGTTTCTCACCCAACAGGAATTCACCAGTTCTGAAGAAACAGCACCGTGCAAACCTCAGTGTCACAATCTGAAAGGTCTTTAAGACATCTCTTGGAGCCCAGGCCCAGAACTGCTGGGGTTTGATGTAACCCCACACAGCTTTGCTGCACAGGAGCCTGAAGGGTTTATAAAGCTGTTTTATGATACCCATGACCAAGTCTCTAAACTTCCAGGCTGACAGAGCTCCCATCTGATCAGATTTACACAATGATTCAGCTTTTTGCTACCTAAATAAACTTTGGGGAGCTGCAGCAACAGCTCCTGTTTCAGCCAATTCTCTCCTCACAGCAACTTCTGCCAGCCACTCAAAGAACAGGATTATCCAACCCGTCACCACTTCTCACCTCTGCCAACACATTCCTTCCTCCTTTGATAGTTTCTCTGAGCTTAAACACCTTTCCATTTAAGAAGATGAAAGTGCCAAGCAAGAGAGGATTTTAAATATAACCTCTTCGATTGCTTGAGGTTATCGAGGCAGAGAGACCAAGGATGCTGCAAGGCAACCTTCCTCCCTTGCTCTTTGCATAATTCTTCATTAAATTAAAAATAGATTGCCATTAATAATGTATGGATGACAAGACAATGTAGGGCTGCTTTTGTTTCCAAAAGAAAATTAATTTACTGGGAAAACAGTTCAATGTTAAGATATATAACATTTTGAATAAATTATTTGAAGCAACACCATTCTTGGAGGGTATTTTATACCCACAACTTTAGCTGAGGTGCTGCTCAAAGCAAGTTCAGGAAACAAAGACCAACTGGACAGCTGGAAGCAAGAAACTAAAATATTTAAGAGCAAATCTTGCTGCTAGCCCAAGATGAGAACTATGCCATTGCTAATTAATGATCCAGGTCACAAACTGCTCTCTCCTGAGGCACATGAGCAGGACATTTGCCTTCCCCCAGCCCCAGAGCACAGTTCTTCATCTCTCATGAAAAAGAGGGGTTTTATACCAGAAGGGCTGACAGAAGTGAATCACAACAAAACCCAGGCAGCAATTCCTGACTGACAGAGAACAGGCTCCAGCCCCTGGCCACATCACAGCTCCTCCTGAGCTGGGGGAGCCACATGAAGGCAGCAGAAGTGCTGACACCTCCCAATCCCTGGCCACAGGGAATTGGCATCCCTGCCCTTCTCCCATGCAGGGGCTGCTCCCAGGGCTCTGTTTAAGACCCAAGAACATCGTGCACACCTCACAGCTCATCATCCCTAAAGCCATTTACCCAGCTGTGTGCCTGCATCTCCAGGACACTCCTGAGCTCCCTCCGTGGCTTTCTGACACCAGGCAGGTATAATTCTGATTTATTCCAGTGCAGGGTGTGTACCAGGGGTAGGAGAGGAGAAACAGCTTAGGCTCCCAGTGAAAACCCAGCCCTGCAAACAGCTCCCATCAGGAGGGTGATGGAGATGTGGACACCAATCCCCTCTCTCACCAGGTACATAAAGTGGGACATCCTCACGTGGGACACCTTCAATCAAAAAGGTGTTTAAAGGGGTCAAATACAATTTTTGCTGCAACACAGGCAGCACAGCTATTGCTGGAGATGCCAAGCAAGCACAGCATCTCCTAAACCTGAGAGCAGGCTGAGCCAGCAGGTGCTGTACCTGTGCAAAGACCAGCAGCACCCACAGCCTGGCACATCCTGGGGCCCCTCTGCACAACCCCAGTGCTGGAGCGACAGACACAGCCACAGCCAAACCCGCACTGGACACTCCAATCCTTTCTTATCTCAGTTTGCATGATAAAGTGGACAAAAGGATGCTCAGACTTTAGCTTGACTAGACAAGAATTAAGGAGCCCCTGCTGGCTGCAAACCCTGCAGGGAACACGTCTTGTTTTTAAGTCACAAATCATGGTCTTCACTGGTGGAATCCCTGCCAGAAGAAGTAAGTGCTCCCTGAAACTTACTGTTAGTGACACCTTATTCCCAAGGTGAAGGGGACCCAGGCTCGTGAAGCAGACACCAAACTGGGTGAGTAATCCCAGCATTCCCACACTGCCTTTCCTCCTCCCTGGGACAGTCTGAGCAAGCTGCTGCCCAGGACCAGCTGGTGCTTGCCCAACACTGCCGTGCCAAGGTGTGTCTGTGTGTGATCCACCTGCTCTGCTCAGCACTGGCAACACCTCAGCCACCTGCCCTAGGGCTGAGGAGCAGGTACCTCCTCTCAGACGTGTCTCAGACACGGCAAAAGAGCAGGACAAAGGTAACAGCAACCTTTGTTAAACATTTACATCTTCACAAGTTTCACTGTGAGGAAACAGATCATCTGCCTTGCAGCTGCTCTGGAGAAGTTCATTCCCTGGACTTGTTTCCTCTTGGATCAGGAGGAGAAAACCTGTTTCTCTGAGCCTGCAGAAAGTGCAAGATAAGCTCCAAGAAGAAGTCCTGAGGGCTGGAGAACAGAGACCCGAGACAGGGGAGCAAGCACAGTCATTCTCACACACAGGTTCTGGGTTTCTCCAGCCTTGGGGAACACAGGAACAGGTTCAGCAGCAGGGGCAGGGACTGGAGAAGGTGGCTGGGCACCTGACACTGCTCTGAAGAAGCCTGGCACCCCAAAAACCCCTGGGCAATGCTCTGTTCATTACAGCCTGGTGATGCAACTGGCCCAGCTGGCAGGGAGAGCCGCAGTGGAGGCTGAGTAATGTGGGAGCAGCTCAAATGGCACCAGCACGGGCACTGCAGCCAGGTCAGGGGCCTCAGAGGTACCAGCCTGGGGCCCCCAAAGCACAGCACCCAAGGGAGCAGCTGCTTCTCCAGTGCAAGAGGGTTGCAGTCCCTGGGAGACAGGAGGAGCATCCTGCAAGTGATTCAAGCATCGGTGTGTCTGTAACCAAAAGAGACTGCATAGGGGGTGGAAAATTTCAATCTGCCCATCCCTCTCCTTTCTGAGCATTGCTCCACATTTCCTCAAGCCCCTTTCAGCCCAGCTGCTCTTGAAACACAAGTTGATCCTCTTCTGCCACATGAACTGAAAACGGAGTGTTGCTCTGGGGGCAGCCCAGCCCACGAGTTTCCCTAAAGGCTGCCCGAGCATCTCAGGCCCAGGGGGTGACTCTGGGCATGGCCCTGGTCCTTGTGGGTCCCTTCCAGCCCAGCATGTTGTGTGACTCTGTGATGTGCTGGGATGGCACGGCCCATCCACGCTCTGCAGTGATCCAAGAGCACCCCTTGCCAGCAGCTTCCCACCTTGGAGAGGTGGGGATTGCATTAAACACCTCTGCTGTATCTTGGTACCTCAACATACAGTCCTACAAAGGCCTGCACTTTGTTTTGCCCCCCAGGTGTAAAGCTGGCAATATGCTGCTGCTTTTATATTAGGAACCATGATTTGACTCCCAGGAATATACAGTAATAACTCTGGTAATAACTCTGCCTCTCTCTCACCTCAGTCCCCTCCTGGATGAAAGCTTTTAATTAAAATATCCCCCAAGACAGTTGCAAGGAGAGAATGAGAGGAGAATTTCTGTCTTCTCTATCACTGCCTGTTCTCATCACAGCCATCCTTCTTTCCTCCTCACAGACCCTCCCTGACACAGGCCTGCAGTTCTGCCTGTTTGGACACTCCAGTCTGGTACCTCCATCTGTGCAATCTCCCAGTCCTGATCATGTCAAGGCAGTGACACCTTTGCTTTCCACTCTCAGCACCCAAGGATATTGCTGATGCCCTCCTAGGGAAAAGCAGGGAACTGGAGGAGACAGAAGATGAATGGTAACTCAGAAATCCCCAAAGCTGTCTGTGCCATCTCTTGGAGCTTGCATTGCCATGCCAAGTTCTTCCCATGTGCTACTTCCTTAGGCATCAGAGATTTGGGATTGATAAGGAAACCAGGGCCTGTTCAACCATCAGGCACCATTAACCTCACCTGACTTTCACTTTCCCTGCTATTCACATCTCCCTCCATTGCTTTTCTTCACCAGGTTCCTCCTCAACCCCGTTCTTTTTCAAGTTCTCATCCTTTCATGCTTCCTGCTCTCCACCTTGTTACCCCCTACTTTCCCATCTTTCCCTGCCTTGCTGTTATTCCAGCCCTTCCACAACCCTTACCCACATTCTTCTTTCCATTCTTTCATTATCATAAAATGTCCTATGTCCTCTTTCCCAAACGTTGCTTTGTAAGAAACTGATACAGGTAAAAAATCAGTTTTCTCTTTTCAAGCAAGTTAAACTTACAGAGATGTGCTGGAAAAAAGCTGAGGGACACTTTTGGTACAAAACCAAGCAACATTGTTTGGTTTTAGCTTTTAGCAAAGCCCTTTTGCTGTCCCTAAATCACCATTTTATGCCAATAGCTTTGCTGGACAAATGAATTGCTAACAAAATCCAGCTTAGTCTCACACCAAACCCAGACAGTTCTGCAGCCCAGGGGAGCACTGGGAGAGCAAATAACTCCACTGTCTTTGGATTAAACCTGGATTTAAAGCTCTGGGTTAACCAGCATCACACAGGCACTCACCTTTAGTCAAGGCTTCTCCCAGCTGCTTAAAGATAATGGGGCTTTTGGCAGGTAAATAAATCAGAGCCAGGAAGGAGCTGGAAGCTCAGGAATGACCTGGACCAGCCAGGCACCCTGCTGATACCCAGCCTTGGGAAGGGCTGGGGCTGCCCAGGGAACTCAGGGAGCTTGGAGAAGGGAAGGAAACACCCAGCAGCACAGACAGGGATGTTCAGAGCCCTCTGGGAAGGGCTCTGCTCTGCTCCCTGCATGGGCAGCACTCAAATCCTTGTAAATACAACCCCAAACACATGAGGTGTGGGACCAGCAGGGGCTGAGGCCACAGCAGAGCCTGCTCAACACCACACGAGAGAAACCCAACTCAGAACCTGCCAAAATAAGCCAAAACTCCTCTTTGTACAGGGCTGGTCTTATCTCTGCCTGCAGGGAGTTTATTTGGTCGGTCCCACTTCTGTGTCTGCAACTTCCCCTGCATTCCAGCACTGTAAACACAGGAATATTCTGGTTTGGGAGGCTTGGAGGCATATTTAGGGACCCTGAAATGCAGTGTCTTTCATCATGACATTCACTCTGCTTCCACAAGGACAACATCACTGAGATCCCCGGGACAGAAATGTCTTGCTGTTGCTGGGGTTTGTTTGGTGTTTAAACACTGGAGAAGGGGATAAGGCATGGAAATGTATATTTTCTATTATATAACACCAGTGTAGCAAGGCAAGAAATGCTGCTCCTACTTCTACCCTCAAGGAAAATCATTGTAGCTCCAAGCTTTAAGTTCATCCTCTGATGCTCCAAAGTAAGGACTGATAGCAAAACACACACAAAACACAGAATGCTTCTTTATCCAAATCTTTTCAGGGAAAAAATCACTGATTTTGTTAAAAACTGGACATAAATGCTTTCTGCTTAAAAATCCAGTCTGTATTTCCTCCAAGTGGGTTTTTTTTCCTCTTTTTAACACAGCACACAGTTAAATGAGAATAAAATGGCTGTTTTGAACATGAAGGAGATGGCACTTTTTCCTCAAACAGAAAGAAAAGAAGATGAAAGACAAATCTAATTTTCTCTCATTACAATCCATTGATGCTCAGATTTTGGTTAATTGCTTTCCTTATGGGGATAATCTGAACGTTTTAAGCTGTAATAAACCTATGAAGCACCCCAGGAAAAGAAAAGAAGATGGAGAAACAGCTTGGGGAATCTTTTAGCAAATTTTTCATTAGTTTTGCATGGGGAACATCCTATGAGAAGCCTGGCTGTGTGTTATGGCCAGGAAACATGAAAGGGTTATGATCAGGGGAAAAGGACACACAGAAAAGGATATTCCTGCCTTGGTCCCAGGGCACAACATCCAGAAATCCTAATTCTCCAGCCCTGGAAGTGTCCAAGGCCAGGTTTGGTGGCCCTTGGAGCAACCTGGGCTAGTGGAGGGTGTCCCTGTCATGTGAAATGAGATGGTCCCTGACATCCCTTCCAACCCAAACCATTCTGGGATTCTGGGATTAGTTCAGAGAGAAGGGGAATAAGAGAACCTGTTGCACATGGACTAAAAAAAATGAGCTGTAAGAGCCAAAGATTTCCCTGGGAAATACAAGGAAAGGTGTGTTTTGGTGGCCTGTTGGGTGCAATTTATTGTGAGAGCAAGGTCAGGGCTGGTTTGCACTTCCAGGCCTGAACACCCCTGGCCACCAGGGCTCCAAACCCTGCACAGGAGAGCTGGGAATTGTCCCCACCAGGCTCCACAGCTGCCTCCTCATTAAGTTTTGAGGATGGAATGAGCACACGAGGTGGAAATCCAGATAAAAGCCCAGTCTCCCCCCTGTCTCCATGAGGAAACATTTACAGACATCCACAAACCCACAGGTAACTAAAATCAAACACAAACTGGGAAATAGATTTAAAGCATGTTCTCAGTAACTGGAGTGAAATGAGGATTGCAGGTGCTTTTTGTCTCTGTGCTCAGAGCTCTGCAGCAGGGCTGGGTTTCACTTTTGCACTCTGCACTCACACAGGGCAGTAATTGGTTATCCAGTCATGGGTAAAAACCCAGTTTTTACACACATGCAATGCTCCATACTCTTTTTAACATACACTGCCTTATTTCATTCAGCAAAAAGGTGGAGAGCTTACAGTTACTCCCACTCCTTTTCCTTTCAGGTGTTTCTTATTGCAGATTTAGAAAGCCAGGATGGTTTGGGGTGGGAAGGGACATTAAAGCTCATCCCATTCCACCCCTGCCATGGACAGGGACACCTTCCACCAGCCCAGGGTGCTCCAACCTGGCTTGGACACTTCCAGGGATCCAGGGGCAGCCACAGCTTCTCTGCCCACCCTGTGCCAGGGCCTGCCCACCCTCCCAGCCAACAATTCCTTCCCAATATCCCATCTATCCCTGCCCTCTGGTTGTGGGAAGCCATTCCCCTTGTCCTGTCCCTCCAGGCCCTTGCAAACAGTCTCTCTCCCTCCTTCTTGTCAGCTCCCTTTAGGATTTAATGGTAACTCTTAAACCACCAGAGCTCAGCCCAGCAACCTGAAGGCCACAAGTGATTTTTCAAGACTCCCATCCAGGCACAAGATGAAGAATCCCTAAGGATGCTCCACTGCTGCCTGGTCCTGCACAGCTTTTTAAAGGCACCTCTCACTGACTGTTTGAAATTCAAGGCTTGTTAACAGAGCTGGAAAGAGGGAGGGAAGAGACTACAGACAAACCCAGCTCACAGAGCAAAAGAGGACAACATGTGTTTGTATTCCCTGTAGCACCCTAAATATGGGAAAGCAGCATTCCCCCTGAAGCCACCCTGCTGGCTGGGCTGACCTCTCCTCTCCTCCACAAACTGGCTTTCCTGATTTTGCAAAGAACTGCTGCTGGCATAAGTCAAATCCTTCACAGATTAAAGACAGGGAACCCAACACAACCTGCTAAAAACAAGCTTTTCCTGAAAAGCACTGCCTGTGAACCCTGGCTCAAGGCTTACACCCCCTCTTTTGGGATGGCAGGGACTGAATTTCTTAGACATCCATTGCCAGTTACTTTAAACACACCAAGGGCTCGACAGCTACAAAACTTCAGGACAAACAGTGTTAGTAAAACAGAATCCAGGAGAATATTCCAGTGCTTGAGTTCTTCCTCTTGTTAAACACCACTTGAAAATAAAAGCAAATAAGCCCACTTTTCCATTCGGTGGGAGTTGGTTCCAATGATGCCTGGGAGTCCCAGCCCTGATGCCTGGGAGCCCCAGCACTGATCAAACTTCACAGGAACATTCACAGGGCACAAGAGTGTGCAGAGAAAAGCTGAGGAGAAGGGAAGGGGCATTAAATGCCCTGTGTGAGCACACACTGAGCTGCTGGGGGATTACAGGCACCCCCTAAGTCCCACTTCTGCCTCCCCATCCCTCACCAACACACATTCTCTCTCAATAAAGCAGGAAGGAGAAGAATCACCCAGATCAGCCCTTTAAGCTCATCTCTGAGCACTCACCAGAACCAAAGCAGTAACAAAGAGCTGCTTTTCACAGACTGTGGAAGGAAATGAGTTCAGCTTAGGGTTAGGTGCCTGTGTTTCCAGCCCCACAGCTGAACCCTTGGAACCAACACCACTGATTTCCCCCCAGGAGGAACAGCCTGTCCCTCTGAAAGTCTCAACAACCCACTCGTGGCTTTTAAGGTGTCTTGGGACTCAATTTCTGCAGGAGCAACCGAGGGGAAAGAGGTAAATCACTATGTTTAAGTCCAGCCTATAAAAAGGAACATGAGTGCCAGACTCTGGGTGACAACTGCAGTGCAGCAGGTGACTCATGGCCTGGCACAGACAGGCTGCAATTTGGTGCAAAGAAGTTGTCATAATCAATATTTACAGAGGAGTGTTTCTATGAAGAGTGCACACTCACCACTATGGCTTTAGAGAGTGCTCTCTGGCTATAAATAAAAGCCTCAGGTGCAAGGTGCTGCATCTCCCCCTTGGGAATAAACACATCTCCAAGGCTGATGTTTGTTGTGTGGAATTTAAAGGCTGGCCAAGAAAACCTCAGCGTGGAGGAGCCACGTGTGCTGTTTGTGGGAAGACAGAAGCTGTGGCAGGACAAACTGAAGAACCAAAGCTGGGGAACCAAGAGCAAATATTGACAAATATTGGCCAGAAGCTCCCACTGCACCAACAGCTCCTGCTCCAGAGCATCACTGGAACATCCCACACCCAGCAGAAGGATTTCTCCATGGGAAGGGTGGTCACGCCTTGGCAGGGGCTGCCCAGGGAGGGTTGGAGTGCCCAGCCCTGGAGGTGCCCAAGGCAGGACT
>JAWWMP010000068.1:348217-391688 GCA_035047865.1 Dendrocincla tyrannina | reverse complement strand
AGGGTGGTCAGGCCTTGGCAGGGGCTGCCCAGGGAGGGTTGGAGTGCCCAGCCCTGGAGGTGCCCAAGGCAGGACTGACTGGATGTGTCACTCAGAGCTCTGGGCTGGGGGACAAGGTGGCCTCTGTGACCCTGGAGGGCTTTCCCAACCTCCATTCCATGACTCTGTGCCCACTCCAAGGGGGAAGCATTACGGATTTGCTTTAAATATATAAATAGTTTATATTTACCTTTAAATATATGAATAATAAATATAATAAAGGTTATATATAGGGCCTACCTGCAAGAAGGCACAATATTTACCCATTAAAACCAAGACCATCCCCACAATTTTAAACCACTAAAATAAAGACACATCATCTCCAGATCAAACAGGACTCACAGCTGATTTAATTCCAATTCTGCCAGTGCCAAACACCCAGCATTCCAGAACTAGTAAATTGTGTGTCCAACTATTACTCCTATAGTTCAAGGGGCTGCATTTAAATGAAGATCATGAGAATCAAATGGACTTGAGATGCCTTTTGGACTAGAGAAGGGAGCATTGAAAGTGATAGTCAGCCAGGGAAAGTGTTTCTAAAGATATTAAGTCTTACCAAGTGTGGGTTTAATAGGGATTTAAAGATTGACAAGTTTTCTTCTTGTTGCCCTTCTCTCCCACCCCACGACAAAGTGATTTAAAGACACAAAAAAAGGCCAAACACTGAGAAGCAAAGATTTTTGGTAAGAATGGCTTTGTGCTTGAGATAAGGGGAATAAAAAGAAGAAAGAGACAGAATTGCTGCCTTTGGTATTTCTCTTTTCCAAGAGAAGCTGTGGCTGCCCCACCCCTGGGAGTGTCCAAGGCCAGGTGGAAGGTGTCCTTGCCCATGGCAGGGGTGGCACTGGATGGGCTCTGAGGTCCCTTCCAACCCAAACCATCCTTGAACATCTGCAGGGATGGACACTCCACAACCCCACATCACCATGGCAATCCTAAATGAGCAACAAGCCAAGAGACTGAAGTTTCACAGAGCACCAGAACTCAGATTTCATGCCTAGAATTGAACTTTGAAAAGGTGAGATCAGTTAAAAGATCCATTCAATGTTTCCAAATTGATCTTTGCACAGAAGCCTCAAACAAACATATCCTGTTCCTCAGTAATTTCAGTGCCTGATTCCCAAATGATTCCCCAACAGAAAAAGCACAGAAATGTTTCTCACAAAGAAGGTCAAATAAAAAGCACTCAGCGTAATTTTACCATCACAGCTAGGAGGAAGGCAAGTGAAGGAAAAGGGCCACAACTACTCCTGGTTTAAGCAGCACATCCAGGCTCACTCCAGCTGTGGCAGGCAGTGTTTCCCCTTGGGAAGATGCACAAAGAAATGCACAAAGGGTTATATCCTTCTATATGATGCTATATCTATATCTATCTATATATATATGATGCAGCAGCCCTGCTTGCCTCCAGTCTGTTACACATCCCATGCTGCTGGCACAGTTTGCTTTCATCCAAAGCTTTTAAAACAGACTAATGCAAATATTATCCTGGATGGGCCTGGATGCCCCTGCACTGAGCACAGAGTAATCACTGATTTAGCCACAGATTTGTTCTCAAATAAAACCCTGAAGGATTTCCTGTCAAGTGATGCAGCACTTAATTTAGCCCTTTAAGGTGGGCTGTGTGTGACAGTATTACAAGGTGTAGTCACAGCCTGGAGAATCATTTTTTATCACATTTCTGGTCACAATCAAATAGACTGAATTCCTGCTCTGCTCCTGCAGAATTATAAACTCAGCCTCTTTGGTTTTCATTGCTTACTTATTTCAACAACTAAAGCAAACCCCATATTTAATGCTGGACAGGTTCCACTTTTTCTGGTGACTTGATGTAGAATAAACATAAAAGATGCAAGTGGCAGGGGTTTTCATCATCATTATTGTTATTATTTCTTCTTCCTATTGAATATTTAAGCCAGCCACCATCTCCTTAAAAATCTCTCCTGGCTGTGTCACAATTCATGTAAGAACTTGCAAAAAAATGATACAAATTTTCAAAGTAATTTCTGTAGGAGTCCATATGTTTTTGTTGTCCTTGAGTACCATGACACTCCTACAGAAAAGGGAAACCAGAGGGAGAAGGAAGGAGGAGGGGAAAACTTCCTTCAAAAACATAAAGTACAGCTTGAAAAAGGAGAAAACATTGTTCTTCTCCCAACACTTCATTAGAGAAAGGCTGGTGCAATTAAGCAATATACAACCAGAAGTTTCATTTTAGATAAGCCAAGGAAAAAAAGGGAAAATCCAATAAAGTTGCAAAAGGAGGGGGAAAAAAAGCCCATTGCCTTTTACTGAGAGACTCATTTCATTTTCATATTTGCCTCAAAGCCCCAAGCTCCTGCATTTTGTGGCCACAGAGGGGTCATTTCAGTATTTCCCAGCACCCTCCACAGCCTGTGTTCCTCCACCTCCTCCCCTGCACATCGTTCTTCAAACTTGCAGCTAATCAAAAGAAATTTCTGGGATCTCATCTTCCAATTTTAGTGCTGGCCTAGTTAAAAAAACAAAGGGAGCCCAGCAATAGTGAGTTGTGCTTCTCTCTGGCTTTTTGGAGGAGCACAGGCAAAGAATCTCTCCCTTGATTGGAGGGGTGAGGCAAACAGGCTCTCCAGGAGCTCTTAGTGCACCCAGCCTGGGGCAGGGATGGAGGGAAAGGGCAGGGGAGAGGGGCAGCCTGGAGATAAATGGATTTAAAGCAGCATCAAAACACACCCCCAGCTGTGGCTCTCCAGGGTGGGACACTCCTGCCCCATCAGCTGGGTGGGACTCACTTGGATTCTCTGTGTGTGCCCTCCTGAACAAACAGGGACCTGTCAGGCAGGAGAGGGGCTTTCAGAGCCACCAGTTCCCATGGGATGGAGGAGGAATGGCTCAGAAAGCCTGACAGAGCACATGGAGGCAGCAAGTGAAGCCCTGGAGAGAGGGAGCTGAAAATCCACCACCAGCACCCACCCCAGGAGATAAGGGAGGAACCAACTCTGCCTGCTTTCCCACTGCCCTCAACCTTCCTCACCTTTTCCCTAAGAACTGGCTTTTTCTCCATGCCAATGTGCACCCAAGATGACTGAGTGACAAATGAAATGAGAACACAAGAATTTAGAGATTGCATCCCCACGGGTTTTCCCCTGGCTCAGTGGGACTGGGAACACTGCATATAAAGCAGTCTACATCCTAAATTTTGGGCAAGTTTGGTTCCACAATAACTTGAGACTTGCAGTATTCTGGAAGAGGCCAAACTGAGGCTTCTAGAGTGAGCTGCTGAGCAATTCCCAGGCTCCTGAAGTGCAGAGGGACCGTGTGTTCTGAGATAACCCCAGAGAAGGGGCCAGGTGTCTCTTCTGCAGACAGAGCTGCCAACGAAGCCAAGGACTGTTGTCACGTCCTCCTATTCTGCAAACCATCAGCAACTGGAGAAAACAAAGCCATGGCTTTCCAAATCTACCACGAGGGGAGGGACAGGGGGGAAATGAGGTGACAGTCCCTGCACCAGCTCTGATGAGGACAGGGCACGCTTCCATCCCTGGCACAGAGAAGCCCCTGTGCAGCCCCCACAGCTCCACTGCCCACCCCCTGTGCCTCCTGCCCAAACTTCAGGGCTCTCACAAATGCCCTCATTACAATTTCAAATGAACCTGCACTTGAAGGAGGGGGGAAATGATGTGCAGGTCCCCTTGGCAGCAGCCTGAAAGGACAGGCATTTCCAATTATGGGATCACTTCAACTAGGCAGCTTTCCTGCCTCTGAAGCCTTTGTGCAGCTTGTCCATGTGCTCAGCACTTCTATTTATACACACCTGACTCACCTCACCACTGCCTCACACCAGGTACCCTCTTCCACCTCCTCCCAAAAAGACCCAGCAACAACAAAAGGGAAAACATGGTGACAATCAGATCTTTTCACCGAGTTCAGCCCCAAACGGTGACAAGGCTGTAAAGACACCGTGATGCACAAGGCTGGGAATGCTCAGAACTGTCCTGGGGGTCTCAGGGGAGCACAAAGGGGAACTGCCAGCCCAGCAAATGTCACCCTGATTGCACAGGACACTGCCACGTGCCCAGCAGCAGCAAGGAGAGCATCCAAGGCCCCATCTGCATGCAGAACATCACTCCAAAGGTGTCTTCAGTGGTCAGATGGGTCATTCTGTTTTACTGTACTCCCCCGAAGTGAATTGTTCTGTTGCTCCTATTGTTATGTTGAAGACCTTCCTTTAAAATAAGAAAAATAAGGCAGAAAGCAGTGAAGCTTGGCTGGAAGGTTAGGCAGGCATGATCCCAGAGAGCTCTGGTCTCTAGGCTGGGAAAATCCAGCTCTAATCTCCCCTGGTACTCCTCAGCCTGGAAAAGAGAAACACTTGCAGATGGTGTTCCTGAGGGGTGTGGGAGGCTGGGAGAAATAACTTCTCCAGATTTCGCCTTTCTACAATGCCTGAAGGTGAAAGGAATCACATTTCTGTGGTTTCTTCACACTCTCCATTTTTAAGGGGTTTTGATTCACTCCTGGTTGTTCCCTCCTCTGAGTTCCCTGGAATTCCACCCACATGCTCCCTCTCTCCACTACACTTCATCCCCTTCAGTGAGACAACACCATGGCTGGAGCCACCCTGTCACCAAAGTCCCCCACTCTTCACTTCCCAAAGGCTCTTCCCTGGTACGAGCTCCTCCTCAGCAGCTCCAGGAGGGGATTTGGGCTCTTTCCTCACCTCTGTGACATGGTCAGAACAGCCAGACTGACTCACAGACACCAGAATGGACACTCCAGCTAATCAGTGATCCTTGGATGTGTGTCCTTCCTCCCACAGAAGGAGACTGGGGGCTCAGCTTCAAAGACCTGCTTTGAAACTGTGAGCCACAAAAAGCCATGATGACCTAGGGACAGTTTACAGGTTGGTTATCAATACCATCAATGAGGCTGATGTGATCAACACCACCACTCCCCACCAGAAAGCAGTAAAGAAATCAGCAGAAAACTTGCCCATCCTGTCCTCTTTCACATCCCAGCTCTGTGAACTCCCGGCAGATGGTAAATCATCCTTCAAATTATTCAGTGTCACCTGCATGCTGGTAAAACCCCCTTGTCCTAATAAGAAAAAAGTGTTTTGCTTGTTTGTTTTCAAGCTCAACACAAAAAGGTCAGTGACTTCCTTCATGCTGACCTAATGCCCCGACTGGCAAAGGGAAAGGCTGGGTGGTTGTCCCCAGACTCCTCAGCTGAATTCCAATAGTCCCATGGGAAGCACTGGGAAAGAAGTGAGATGCAGCTGGAGAACCGAGGTGTCAGCACTGCTCTGGAGGCACCTCTGTGTGCTCAAGGGCCAGGACAAACCCCCTGAACACAAACCAGTCCTCTGTGTCTTTGAAAAATGAGTTTTCCTGGCTGCTCAGACTCCTCCCTGGAAGAATCCAACATGAGCTCTCCTGTTTCAGCCCAGCCAGGTGTGTTGCTAAGCACGTTTTCAAGGGTATTCAGCCACAGTCACACCCCAAGACAATCCTAATGGACACCAAAGCAGCCCAGGCTTGCAGGAATGGGGAGGAAATGCTGTCCAGCAACTCTCTGCAGCAGGCTGGAGTGGAATGAAAGCTGAAATCCCCCCAGCTATTAAGGAACCAGGAGGTGCTGCAGGTACTGCAGACTCACTCACAGCACAGGATGGCTGTTTTGGTACAGAAATTGCATGGGATGACCTTGAGCTTCCTCCTGAGGTGCAAACCCCATTTAGCTGTGCCTCACCTCACACCCACTCCAGCATTCCCAGCACTGAGACGTCCTCATTGCACTTCTTTCAATGGGCAAGCCCTGTGAATGGCAATGGAATCAGGGCAGAGGCTGCTCAACACAATTTCTGCTTTGCTGCTGCCTAATTAGACGATGCTGACTAATCCTCTGCATTGCTTGACAGTGAAAGGAACCCAGCAGGAGAGTTAGGAGGGGGTTTAGGGAGCTAAGAGCCATGAATGATCTCCTTTTACAGAGGGCATTTCTCTTGCACAAGTTGCTTCCATCAAGTGTTCCTTCCCGAGGTTATATTGCCCATAAAATGTCTCTGTGCCTACAGCGTTCCAAGTTCAAAGAACAGCAGAAGGAAACAGGAGAGATGAAGAGCAAAAGAAAACTGGATGCATTCCCCTGAAAAATGTTCCATACTGAAGCGACTACAATGAGAAATGATTTGCAGGACTGGCCTCTTGACCTGCCATTAAGTAAGCAGGGCCTAGAGATTTTTGTTCTGCTCTTGCAAAAATGCAGGCCTGTGGTTAATGTGACCACAGCTCAGGGGTCGTGCACAAGCAGCCCTTGCAAAGCTCAAACCCACACTTGTTGGGCTGAGAGAACCTCCACACACTCAGCACTGCCACGGACTTCAATCTAAAAAATGTTCCAATTACTTTAATTTCCTCGGAGATCCTGCTAAACCACAGCTGCAGCAATGTAAGTTGAAAAGAAAAAGGCCCTGGACGGAATGTGCAAGGGTGGGGAATCTTTTGTAATCAATCTCTTTTGAAGGATGGCACCATCACCCCCCTCAGCACCTGAGCTGCTCTCTGTACCAAGGGGAATTCAGCTCCTCAAGGCTGCCTGGCTGCTCCAAGGGATGGGCAGCAGGAGATACAAAACTGGGCTCTAACAGCACTCCAGAGTCATGGCCAGGGTGGAAAGCATTCTCCATGCTCATGGAATCACAGAACACCCTGAGCTGGACCCACAGGACCATCCAGTCCAACCCCCAGCCCTGCACAGACACCCCAAGCACCCCACCCTGTGCTGAGAGCCTTGGCCAAACCCTCTGCAGCTCTGGCAGGGCAGAGCTCAGTGTGATGGCACCAAAGGAGAACAAACCCACCTTGGGGTTGGGCACTTTCTGAGCAAGTTTGAAGCACAACAACCTCAATCCTCCAAGGTCTCACCCTGCTCAGGAAGCTCAGTGACTGAGCTCAAGTCCACACTGACATTTTCAAAGCACATCTGCTTTAAAAACAAACCTCTCAGTGTATCTGCAGGTACCTTTTTCCACCTTGCAGTTTTACAAGCACCTACTGCAATGACAGCCCCAAAAATGTGGATGCACAAAGATTCCTGCATGAGAAGACAACAATAAGCATTCCCACCAAGGACATACGTGCAGGTATGTGGAACAGGAGCTGAGCTTTGTGCAAGGCATTCATTAAGTCAGCACATAAATGCAGGAGGATGTGCTGCTGGAAATCACTTTTGCTCAAGGTCACTGGTGAAGTTGTTTTAATGTAATTAATTCAGCAGCATTCAGAATAAGAAAAATTGGCATAAAGCATTCATCCAGATGAAGGACAACAAGCAGCCAAGGACTGTGGATCAGCCACAAACAAAACCACTAGAGCTGGCATGAGCTGAGCTGGAGAGGGTTAAAGCAGCCTGTGCTGACTCACTGGGCAGCTCTGCCATCATCCCTCCAAACATCAGGCAGGAGGAACATTCCCTCAAAGGCAGCACCCCAAAAATGCAAAAACAAGAGGAAGAAATTAAGTTTGGTGCTAGCTGTTCTCATTTCAGAGCACAGCACGCCTTCCCCCTGGTACTTGGGTAATGTGACAACATTTAGGAAGAATCTCAGCCCATCTCCCAACAAACAGAGTGGAAAAACATCTCCTG
Source organism: Dendrocincla tyrannina (assembly GCA_035047865.1). NCBI lineage: Eukaryota > Metazoa > Chordata > Aves > Passeriformes > Dendrocolaptidae > Dendrocincla > Dendrocincla tyrannina. The sequence continues at coordinate 384,023 of JAWWMP010000068.1, read as the reverse complement.
TTCAAGACAGAAGGTTCAGCAATGTCAGCATTATTGCTGCCTTCCCAAGGAGCCTTTACTGCCCAGCAGCACAGTGGCCATGGCAGGAGGATGGAAGAGCAGCAGCCAGGGGAGGATCAAACACCCCTGAACATATTTCAGGCCCAACAAACCAGATTTAATCATTTTGGGCACATTTTATTCCAAACAGCATGTGACCTAATTTAGGCCTCACTCTGAGCTGCCTATAATTAACTGTAATTTGTACAGATTTCAATTTAATACGTGAACTGGCTTGCTTAAAATAAAAAAAAAATTAAAGCAGGGCAATTTCTAAAGTTAAAAAAAGTCAGAAACCCATTTTTAAGTTTAAAATATCAGACAAAAATACACTGGATATCAGGGCTGTATAGTATTCTTTCCAAGGTAAATATTTTAGAGGCTTTTATGCTGTCTCAAACTTAGCCACAAGGACAAAATGTGATTTCTCAGTCTGAAAAAGTGGACTTCCCCTCTAATAAAAATGCATGTTTTAACATTTGCTTCCTTAGAAGCAATAGAAACATTCCAGAATTTGTTTGGAGGGTTTTTTTTGCTTTGACAAACCACACTTCTGTTCAGGTTCAAATGGGATCTCCAAGCCTGGTGAGATGTCCTTATTTTCACTGTCCCACTCTTTCCTCTCCTATTTCTTTCCTCAAGAAAACACAACCATTTCCAGCCCACCCCCAGTGTCACATCAGATCCCAGGAGTGAAGAGAAATAGAAGCAAGTTGGTTCAGAGCCCCCTGTGGACATTCCCCTAGGGAGAAAAACCCACAAAAATAAACTCCTCCCTATTTATATCCAGGCCTTTCTTTTTCTCCCCCTCCCAGACACTCTTACCTGTCCTGCAGAATTTCCTCTGCCCAGGAAGGTGAATCAGCAGCAAATCCCTTTAGAGACAACATGGCAAAGAGAAGCAGAACCCTACAAGGCTCTGACTCACTGTCCAATTCCAAATGGGCAAATCTTTCTGCCCTACAGCCCCCAATTTGTTACTTAAACTGCATTTCTATGCTTTGCCTCCCTCCTTTGATTGCAACTTTTCTTTCCCTGGGAACTTCTGAGACAGGCACAGCACAGATGAATAAACCCACAAAACCCTTTGGAAGGGAGGGAAGCCAACAACCCAAAAGTGCCCTTCTCTGCACCAGCACCTGCTATCACCAAACCACTGGCTGGATTTGTCTCTGCCACATCCCTGCCATGCAATACCCCCAGAATTCAGTGCCAGCTGATGCCCCAAGGTCTCCTGCCCAGTGCTGGAAGGCTGGCTGGGAGCTGAGCAGAGGGGGCTGCAGCTGGAAGGCAGGTCTGCTGCTTTGGCAGAGCTGTCTGGCACCCAGGAGAGGGATGAGGGATGGCAAGAGCCTTGGAAATGGAATTAAGGAGAAGCAGATGAGGTGACACTCAAGGAGAGGGGATACATCAAAAGCAGTGACACCATTCTGACCTGACACACTTGAGAGAATGTAACTTCAAGTTGACAGAGCATAAACAGTCACTGATGAGGTAAAACCAGAGTCAGGAGTACCTGGAATCATTAACTCTGCCTGGGTACTTGTCATTCTACAGCCCAGACGACTTGTCTGCCTCTCTGCCATTTCAATTGCACCCTTTTGCTTTTGGCTTCCAAGAAAAGTTTGTTCTAATTCAGAATAATCATTTTCACAGGAGAGCCAGTTCCTCCCACCACAGAGAATGGATAAATGCAACAAAGGCAAGTGCAGCTTCCACCTTGCAGGGTGTGCTGAAGGCTCTGAATTCATCCCAGCATTTCACTCAGCCCAAATCCTCAGGAAGCTGAGGACACACGAGAAACAAAGCCAGCCCAGGTGCCACCAGCAGAGCCCTGGGAGAGGTTTGGGTTCCAAAGTGTCCACCCCTACTTGGCTCTGGGTTGAGCTCCCCTCCAGCAACACCACAGGAAACACCCCAGGAACGTGGCAATGAAGGGCCAAAGGATGTGCACAAAAAAGCTCTTTACAAAAGAAGTTAAATCTCAACACACTGTGAGTGCAGACAAGCTGAAAGAGAATTCAGTGAGAGCCAAGGCAGGGCAGGAACAGCTGGATGGCCCCAGATATGCCCCAAGGCAGGGCAGAACAGCTGGATGACCCCAGATGTGCCCCAATTCCCAGTCACCCCCTTCCCTGCCCCCTTGTAAGGCAGCCAGACTGTGAGAGTGGATCCTCCCTCGGGCTCCAGAGCCCTTGGAGCAGCTCACCATCTGCTGCTGCTGCTTCCACAGCAGCCCACTCTGCCATGGAGGGCTGACCAGTGTCACCCAAGCAGCCCCTCACAGCAAAGTGTCACCCCAGAGAAGCAGAGAGACATCAGTAACAAAAGCATCAGCAAAGAAATGCAGAACTGGAGCAAGAAAAGGATGATCCATCCTGAGTGTGGCTGCTCATAGGAGGGTGGCAGGGTAGAATGAGCTCTGCTCTGGAAAATGCCACTGATTGGGCTTTCTCCCAAATGAATGGTGCTAATTGTTTCCACCAGCAGCAGGAGCAGCAAGCACTGTCATCACTGTCTCCTACGACTCCTCTTTGGGTTGTTCCATTTTCCCTGCTGTGGTGGCAGCAATTCCTCAGCACCAGCAGCACTGGAGGAGCATGATTCTCCTGGTTTGGGGTGTTCCCTTCCCTGGGCACTCCTTTTTTTGGGTGTTCCCTTACCCGGGCACTCCTTTTTTTGGGTGTTTCCTTCCCTGGGCACTCCTTTTTTTGGGTGTTCCCTTACCTGGGCACTCCCTTTTTTTGGGTGTTTCCTTCCCTGGGCACTCCCTTTTTTGGGTGTTTCCTTCCCTGAGCACTCCTTTTTTTGGGTGTTCCCTTACCTGGGCACTCCTTTTTTTTGGGTATTTCCTTCCCTGGGCACTGCTTTTTTTGGGTGTTCCCTTCCCTGGGCACTGTGCCCACCACCCCAAACACAGAGATTGCAGTGACACCATAAAAGAACCAGCACTGAGGACAAAGGGAGGGTTTTGGCCTTTTAGGAGCAGCCACAAGAGGGGCAAAAGCTTCTCTTAAAGGCAGCAGCTGCTCAAAGAGCCTTCAGCCAGCCCAGCCTGAACCACCACAAAGCTTTGCCTTTCTGACAGCTGGCCAAGCTAGTGCTGCCTGCTCTGAATTAAAACTACCCCCTTATCTCAGCCAGGGTAAGATCTGATCTTGCCAACCCTTAGGAATTCCTGACTGACACACACAGAAATGCCTTTTCCTCCAAGTTAAAGGAGTTCTCAGCTATTTTTCTATGCTGTATTTACACGGCATACAGCAGAACTCAGACAGAAAAGCAGGTGCCACTGCTTCTTAACCACACCATAAACACCCTTTTTTTGACCATGTTCTTCCCAACCAAAACACAAACCACGTCCACATCACTGAGACTGTGCTGGAAAATGGGAACCATTCCCCTTCCTGGGTGTACTCACAGGAAATAAATGCTCACCCATTAAAGCCAAACACAAACAAGGACCTTGCCCTGTTCAGAGCTGGTTTGACTTGTCTCGACTTGGAGTTTCCTTCTTAGTGAAATCCATCAGCTGAACTCTCAGTAACTGCACCAGAACCCCTGGAATTGAATTCCTAGGAATTGAAGTGCCTCAAGCACTGATGTACTCCCTCCTTTGAATGAAAGCTGTTTAGATGGAGCTACAAAGCCACAGGAAAACGTGCAGCTTCCTAATTCTGCAGCAGTAAAAGCAGTAAAGATAAATAGCACTTCAGTCTCCTGGAGAATTCTGCTACTTCATATTTGAAGAAGACCAGCCCCACCCCCAAAAGTTCAGCTTTAACATGGATTTTGAAGGGTAAAACCCCCAAACAAGCAAACACTGATTTTACAAATGCATCCCACCCCAGCATGGGAAATTAATACCAAAAGAAGCTCAATCCTTCTTTTGATGAATCTTCATGGCACTTGCCCAGGACCAGCAAGAGAGTTCTAAAGTCATCTTGGCTGAGCTTTGGCTCCTCAGATAAAGCAATACATAAGAAAGGATTGAACAATAACTCATAATCCACTATTATTGTTATTTATATACATATATAAAATCACAACTCACTACCTGCCTTTAATCTTCAGCTCTGCCCAATACTTGGATTAGGTTTCAAGGCAAAAACAAGTTCTTGCCCCAGCAGGCCCAGCACACTGAGAGAACCCTGTGCTGCATTTCCCTGTGCTGGCTCCTCCAGGAGGATGTGGGATTCGAGAAAGTCAATTTTCAAAGGGTTTAATCCATTCCAAGGAGAGAGATGGGCAATCCTGCCAACCCCCAGCAAGGCACAGCCTTCCTGCTGAGCTGCTCCTGTGGAAGGGCTGGACACCTCCTGCCTCTGCCCTCCTGCAGCCAAGGGATGCTCAGAAATGCTGGGAACAATCCCCAAGGAAGGGAAGAGGGCTCTCTGGATCCTCTGCCTCCTGGTGCCAAGCTTCACCTATGTAAAGTGGGACAGGAGAGCAATCCCACCACGATTCCCATCACATCCCAGTCCCTGCAGCTCAGCTGTTCTTCCCAAGAGGGGCAAAAGAGCCTTCAGAGCTCAATATGAAGGAAAGGATCTCCTCTGAGACATGGGAGAAAACTAAGCATTGACCAGCCTTGAAATCCTGTAGCCTTTCCAGAACTCAACTGTTTGAGCACAGTGTTTTAAAAATGATATTTTACCTGCAAACCTTGCTCAGAAATACAGGGGTGCTTTTTTTCTCTTTTGACCTAGACATTTATCACTATTTGTGTCACCAACCCAGGTGCAAACTACTCCTTTCCAGGCAGTGGAAAAAGCCTGACACGTTGCTGGGGGGGAATTAATCTGCTCAGGCAAGAATTAAAGACAGGGCAACTTTCTCACCCTGGGGAGGTGCTTGTTTGGCAGAGGGAGCCCAAGGAGCCATCCAGGGTTTGAATGCAGGAGCTGGGGCAGATGGATCCTACCATTAATCTGCTCCAGTCTTTTCCCAACTGGAATGTTGCTGGGAAAAACTTCAGGGCTCCACACAACATAAAAGGTCATTCAAGGTCCTGGCACAGACTTGGCTGAAGTGAGGAAAAAAAACCCCACACAAAAGCAACCTAATTTTAAATATTCCATTAGGTCACATCCATCTCCAACCTACATTTCAGGGGGGTGTTTTTTGCTGCTGATTTGGTTTTATAGAAGTGAAATATCAGGGTTTGAGCAGCTGAATCAGGTGGATTCCAAACGCAGAGACAGAACTTGGCTGCCCCAAGCTCCTTCCAGCATAGCTGCTGTGCTGTCACACTGGGTTATCAAGGGACAAAACAGCTCATTCTTGGCCTCCAAATCCTGTCCTTTGTCCCAGCTGGGAAATCCAAGTGCTCTGCTGTTCAACAGCCTGTTTGTGTTTAAGGAGAAATAATCAAATGGCACCAAAGTTTCCAAGAGAGAACCAGTCCCTGCCATAATTTGTGCCTCTTGGTTACTTCATATCCCAATATTTACTGCAGGACTAAAAATATTGATGAGTTTTGCTCCCACCTGACCACAGATGTGTCATGCAAGTACACAAATGACATTATTTCTGCCTCTCTTCTCAAGAATTAGACAGATCAGTGCTGTCCTTCAGACACATCTCTAGCTGTTGCCAGGTATTTTATGAGATCTATTTAAACACAGGCCCATTCCACATTTTCTAGATGGACATCCTTGGGAATTTGAGTTGAAAAAAAAGCTACAGAATATCCAGTGGTGACTCTGAAATTCAAATGGTATATAAACTGAAATGAAATCTAAAAGAATTAAATCTAAAATTAAAAATTAAGATTGAAGCATTAAAATTTACCATTGAAACTTTGCAACCTAAAGTTCAAACTTTCCCTCAATTGAAAGGTAAAACTCAGGTGCCAGGGATGAGAGAGCAGTTCCCCCAGGTGAGGCAGCAGGCACAGAGCAAAACCTCTCCCTGCTTTCCCCCTTGTTGAAAAGCATCTACAGGAGAGCAAAAATATGGGAAAAAAACCCACAATCAACAAATACCCCCCCCATTATTTAAGAGGAGGTGAAAAACCCCACACAGAGGAACTCCTATTAGAGAAGGGGCATTTTAGGGCACCTCAGGAATGCAGAGAGATGCTTTTTAAAGCCCCCAAGGGCCACGGAGGTTTCTTTTCCCCCTTCCCCACACCTAAATCTCCCTGGGTGGGACAGCCTGGAAACAGAGGAGACTCACAATGAAATGAAACAATTGTGTTAAAGAACAGATTTGTTCTTTGTGGGGGAAAAACTCCAGGCCTCAAAGCAACACCAAAGGTCAGCAGGGAGATGTGGCTGAAGGGAAATGGCCATTTAGCTGGGAATTATCAAAGCAAGAAGGAAGGAGGGCAAAAGCAAAACCAAACCACAAAGCTGATGGGAAAAGCAGGGAAAATGGGGGGACAACTCACCCTGTGTATGGCTTGTCACAGCAGGAGATTCCAAGTGAAAAGCAATTATTAACATTATATGGCACTTGAGTTCATAAAACCTAAGAAATCACCTCTCTGCATTTTTAATTACTGACAGGAATGAGTCCTTATTAATTGGGAAAGCCCCCTAACCCAAAGGCAGCAGTGAAAAGGTTTTCCCCAAAGCTTAAGGAAGTGTATCCCATTCCCACCCACTCCCACAAACCCCAAAGGGCAGAACACAGACCACAGTTCTGTGGCCACAGCAGCAGCAACTCAAAATAAAACAACCCCAACTCAATAAAAGCAGATAAGAGATTCTTTGCCTTATAAATCCAACATAAAACATCTTCAATCACAAATTGCTCCAATTTCTCAGAGACAGGTCTTCAGTGTGGCTTTACCCTCTCGTTGCAAACTCAATTCCTCTACAATGAAATCCAACTGAGGGCTTTGAAATGCATGACATAAGCACACTGAAGGGATCCAGCAGCTCAAGAGGAGATTCTTCCTCCTGGCCCTTCCCAGAGATGGGGCTCCTGCTCATTCTCAGCACTGCCCCAAAGTGCCCATAGCCCAGTCCTGTTGTTCCACCTCCACCTGTGTGTGTGTGCCCTGCAATTACTCACTTTAGAGATATATATATATATATAAATATAAACAAAACGTGGGATTCAGTGTGGGCACAAACACCCTTTATAGAAACTGAGGTTGCATTTGGAAACCCTGATGTGCAATTACCTCCTTCTCTGTCCTACACAGAGACCACATTCACACAGCAGGCACACAAACCTGCTCCCAAACTCACCCCCCATTAAATGCAATTGCTAGATTACCAAATTCCACCTTGCAGGTTTGGGATTTTGTGAATTTAAAGGTAAGCTACAACGAAAACAAGGAGCTGTATTTGCTGCTCAGATGCTGAATGAGGGAACAACCTCCCTCCCTTTTCCAGTGGCAGAAATAAAACAGGGTATTATTTTCCTAGGGGGAAATAAAAACACAAACACAAATACTATTTCATTGATTCACCTGAGAATTTGGGGCTGATTTCACTTCCAGACACCCACGTGAAGCCATGAATCACCACGCTCCTGGCTCCCAGCCACAGTTACTATGACAATCCTGATGCTCCAGAGCCTTCCCTGGCAAGGTGTTCATTCAAAACCACACAGGGGGGCACTGGGAGCCCAGGCAGGATGGGATTAAAGAGAACACTTACAAAACCAGCTGAAATCACAGCCAGGAGACAGTCAGTGTTCCATTACAGCAGCTCCTTCTGCAGCAGGACTTTCCCAAGTGCCTCTCTCTGGAGCAAAACTCTCCTTGTGGAGGTTCCCCCTCCAATTCCCCAGGAGGCTTCCCCTCTTCTCACAGCAGATAATACAGAGGAAAGGTCAGTTTTAATCTTTTTTATTATTATTATTATTTTGTTTAGACATCTGTTTGCTTGCCTCTCAGAGGATACACTGTTATCCACACACATCCTGACCCAGCTACTTATCTCTGCTTCAGTTTAAACAGTTTCCAAACTGAAATCCTTGGCATTACAGGAAGAAAAGGCAGCAACTCCTACTCACCCAGATGAAAGAGGCTTAATAAAACATCGTGCCTGTTCTGGTGTTCTGACTGTTTCTTCCTGGGTTTTACAAGAGCTAAAATCAGCTTAATCCACAGCTGAAATATCTGGTGACTGTGTGGCTCCCTGCAGAAAGCACCAGGGGGATGCTTCAAGCCTGGGGTGGGATATATGAAGCCAATTCCAGGAGGAAACACAAAGTTCTGTCCTTTCAGAGGGAATTCCAGGTGCTGATAAGGAGTTTATAGACACAGGTGAGTTGGTTGAGAAGTTCTGCTCACTGCAGCAATGTCACATCAAACCTGGGGTCACTTCAGAGCCATCTCATCCAAAGCCAACTTCCACCCCTTCCCAGCTGCTGAGCACACCAGGAAATCCTCACCACACCTGGAATAACCCAGAGGATCCACACTCTGTGTTAAAGTCATGCTGATCATGCCCTAATGCAGAGACACTCCCTTTAACCACAAGCCTTCACTCCCATCCAGGCAACCTGGGCAAGCCTTCCAGCACAATCAGCATCACAAAAAGCACAGCAGCAGAAGGGAAAACACATCTGGAGAGGAGCACAGCATGGGGGCAGCAAACAGCCCACCCCCAAGTGCATGGAAACCATAAAAATTAAATAAATCTGACAATTCCCACTGCAGCCCTTTAAATGTGCTCATCCCAGTCAGGCAACTCAATGTGGCTGCACTGAAAGAGCCAGGGAAGTGTGGCTTGTCTTGGGAACAAAGATTAACTCTGGCAAATGAATAAAGCAGGTTGAAAACAGATTTATCCTGAGGGCAGGGGCCACTCTCTGAGCAGGAACACCTCGAGCCTCTGAAGTTCATTTCCATTATGACAATAAACACCACTTAGCAGTCATGGATTGTTTATTTGCAGGCTAATTGTCTTTAGAGAGAGTTGCAGGGTCAGTGCTGCTAATCAACAAAGGGCCCTGCAGTTGCTTCATTGGTACCATGCAAATCAGCATCACCCAGGACCTCCCACCAACCCCCAAACATCCCCCATCTCATTATTAATAAAATTAATACCTTAACCTGAATTGATCTCTGCTGGTCCAAGCCCCCTCTTTGCAGCACAGACACATCTGGCCCTCCTAAGAGCCACAACAACGTCCTGGAGGATTTCTCTCTAAAAATGCACAGAATTCACACTAAATAATGAAACTGCCCTTTTCAAAGGAAGTGATGGCATTCAGTCACTCTGAAAACGTGGCCAAAAAAACATTAAAAAAAAAAAAAGGCTTCCAGGAGCATTCTGGAGTCCTATTAAAATCCTCAGGATTTCTCCTGAACACCCCCAGGCAACTGCCCTGCAGGAAAGCCAGGCTTGGAAGAACCCAACAATTAGCACTGGTCTTGTTCTTTTCCCTCTTAAAGTTTCATTTTTAAAGCTTCAGAGCCTAAAAACCACTTTGCTTGGAAACTCCCCCATCCCACCCAGAGTTCTTGGAGAGACACCCCTCGAGGCGTGGCTGAGAGCAGCAGGGCCACACGAGCACATGGGCTATCAGGAAAGCCTCATAATCCCAACTATTGGAGGGTATCTGCTAGATCTGAAGATTAATGCTTTATATAATTCAATATATGCTATTTTAGACTATCAGCCACGGATTCTCACAGCTAAAATTACATGGGAACAGCAGTGCAAAGCAGTTATCATCATAATCTTATAACTTGTGACCAGCAAAAACCAGGAATACATTGGTTGGCTGGTCAGATTTGTAGGAGTGGGGTGGGGTTTGCTGGATATTTGATCTTTGTATCCCTGATTTTTTAAAGGATATGCTCTAAACCTGTATTTAGGAAGAAAGAGAAGGTTTGCCTCCTATATCTTCAGATTTGATGGCACTTGTTGATATTTAATAACCCTGTAGAGGCCTGTATTGAATTGCCAAGAGTTATGTCAAATCTTGAGGGCATCACACCCCCAAACACACAAATTACTGAGCACAAGGTTTGTTCCTAAAAATACAAACCCTTGTGCCTCCCATGCCACCAACACTTCAGTGCCACAACCATGAACACACATGGAATAAATGTAAAGCATTTTTCCAGGTACCAGAATGTTCCTGAGAGCTCAGCTGAGCCTGAGAAAGGATGCAGGAAGAGTTAAGAGTTTCTGGAGAGCAACAAACACACACTTTCTCTCTAGCAGGGAATTTGAAACGTGTTCAGGCAAATGCTTTCTGCCCTGTCTCAGCTTGCCTACCTTTTAAAAGGCCCTCCAGGTGTGCTGCTCTGCTCAGCATTAAGCAACCACCAGGTAAAAGGGAATTTGCTTTGTGAGCAAACCCTCCAGAACAGTGGCCAAAACAGGGGTTCTGTAGTTTGCCCCTCAGAGCATTAAAGATCAATGACAGCAAGGAGCCAAAAATAGCTGCTCCCTGCCCAGAGAAAACAAAAGGACTGAGCTGTCCACCCACATTTTGGGCAGCTGGAAAAGACCTGGGTGTTTCTCCATGCTGATCTTGTCAAGGCTCCTTGGAGCTGTCAGGAACCAGGCTGTGAGGCTCAGCTCCAGGGGTTTGTGGGCTCAGCACCTTCAGGAAGAGCCAGCAGGGAATTCTTTCCCATTCCTGCTCATTGGGGCTCACAGGCTGTATTTGCTCCTCATTTTTGGGACACCAATCCTGCCTCTCCTCAATACCCACCCCCTGCCACCTTCAAACCTCTGATTCCTTGCACTCTTCTCCTTCTCTCCTGATCCTTCCCAAAGCCATCCCAGCTGGGATCAGAGCTCACCTTGCACATGCTGCCCTTTAGTCCCAGGCAGAGCTGGGCTTTACCTTTCCAGCCCTAAACCTCACTGGAAATCCAGGCTGGAGAGGCTAATCCTGCAACAGCCAAACACGAGGACTGTGACAAGTCCGGCCACAGGCAGAGCTAAGGCTGAAGTTTTCCCTTGGTCAGAAGAGTTGGAAGTTAAAAAAGAGTTCCAAGTCTGTGACAATCACCAAAATTCAAAACAACTTCTTCAATCCAGTCATGAAAAAAACCCAATCCCAAACCAACAAACCTACACAATCCCAAAATCCTGGTGTGCTGTTTGAGGGGTCAGCTCTGAGCTTTCCAACAGACACAGATAAAACAACAAAGCCACAAAATCCCACAACCAAAACAACAGCTGCCTTTTGGGTTTTTTGGAGTAGTTACTCCAAAGTGAGAAAATGCTGTGGCAATGGTTGTAAAGCAGGAAATGGACATTTTCTGGTTCATTTTATTACCAACCCTACAATGATACCATCAGGACTCTTGCTAGAAAATGAGAATAACTTCAGGCAGAGCAGTCCCAAGTCAGGCATCCCTGCTCTGTTTGCAGCTTTACACTCCTTTGTTTGCCACAGGAAAGGCTTCACTGGGCAGTTTTATTTCCCAATGAGTCAAATGCTTACAAATTCTCTCCTTTTGCCTTTCCATGTCCAGACTGGAGACAGCTCCCTTGTTACTTCAGAGCATTGTTAGCAGCTCAATAATTATAAAATCCTGAACTCACCAAATAAAACACAGCCACAGACTATAAATAACTGGGTGAACTTCCTGTAACACTTCCACTCTCTCAAGACATGGTTTCACCCCTTTCCCTGGCAGCCAAAACTGGTGCAGCAAGAGAACAGCACGAATTTAGCACATCCCACATCCACACACACACACAGGCTGAGGAGTCAAAGGCTGGGACAGAACTGGGTGCTGAAAAAATGCTTCATTTTTAAACCCCAACCTGCAGTTTGGCTTGGTTTAAATTATTTCCATAGCAAAAAATCCTCACCTTTCAGAAATAATTTTGCTTTCCAGTTATCAGGGAATAAAAGAGCCTTGGCAGGAATGGTGTAATGATGTCAAGAAAAGGAAACACTTTGTCAGAGGCAAGGAAATTACCCCAAGTTTACCTTCAGTTTATCATCACCTCTAACAAGGTGCTTCTTGCTCAAAGCAGGGACTCAGCACTATGCTGGTTTATGGAGCAGAAAGTGAAAAAGGAGCGTCTGGGGATGAAAAACACTTCTTAAGAGTGAAACTGAGACAGGAAACAGGCACCAGGAGCAATCTGAGGTGTTACTATTCATCATCTGCACAGCAGCACTGCCTGAAACGCAGCATTTAATGGGCCTGCCTTCAAACTGTGACAGAAAACTCTCTGCAAGCCTCCCAGAGATGGTGCAGGCAGGATGGTGCTCACCTTGCCCAGCTCAGGCAGGACTCATCCTGCAGGCAGGGCTGGCAGCCTTATCCCTCAGGGCATCTCCAGCCACAGCAATAGCCAAGTAAGGCTGTTCCACAGCCACAATTAGACTGCAAAGGACCCAGGAGTATTTCCCTCTGCCATCCTGGTGGAAATGGGGATCATCACTCCTGTATAGCCCTGCTCCATCTCTCCCTGGAGGGTGTGACACTCAAACAGAGCAGGGAAGGTGCCACAAAGCCTCTCACTTTGGGAAAGTGATCCTGGGGATGGCAAGGACACACTCCCTGCCCAGCAGTGACATTTTAACAAGCTCACAGCATGTCCTGGAGGCCCAAATTTAACTTCCTTCTCTGTTTTGGACAACACATCAAAACTGGGCTTTCATCACAATGAATTCTTCTCCCAGTCTGTTCCAACCACCACCTCTTTCCCCCCTGGTGCAGCAACCTCAGGAATTGTGATTCCAATCCCAGGCAGAAAGAGAAATACCAAAGCACCACTCAAGATAGAAAAGCCCATACCCACCTGTGACAAGAGCCATGAGATACTATCCAACCCTCTTAATTAATGAAGTTGAAATGTGAACAAAGACAATACAGCTACAAGCATTTGAAAGTGGCACCAGCATCTCCAAAAGCACCTTTTGGGTACCCAAAGATTGCAGAGCATAAAGCATCCTACAGCTTATTCCCTTCTCCCCCAGCACTCTGGTTTTGAAGAGGGAAGTATCAGTGATTTCCCCTCTTCCAGGGTGGCTGAGACACATATTTTTTGTCCTTTAGTGTGGGCAAAACACTCTTCACACAAGATCCCTCAGCCACCTCCAAGTTTCCTAGTGAAAAAGCTTTCACTTGTGCTCTTGTTTCTCTGTTAAAATTAAAAACTACTACAAATCATTTAAAAATACCCCTCTGCCTTTCTCTGAGAGCCTGCCAATGCCCTCCCCTGATTTCCCCTCAGCTTTCCCTGCCCCTTTTCCCACCCCCTCCTCTCACCCCCATTCCTTCCCCCCAGGCTTCTGAAAACCCTGCACTGCTACAAACTTCCCAGCTGTGAAATGTGCTCTGTCTGGCACTGGTTACTGACAGGAAATAATCTGATTACTAACTCCTGGAACCACTTCCATGACATGACATCCACAATGCCCAGGCTCGGGGTGAAGTTCCTGCAGGAAAAATTCCAGGCTCTGGAACTTTCTCCTTAACCCAAACCCTCCCACTGGAGCTGTAATTACACCTCTCTCCTGATGATGCACCACGAACTTGAGATGACAAGCACTCTGTCCAAAGCTCAAAGAAACCCCTCCATAATTCAATATCACAGAAGTCACGCCAGAAGAGTAGTGAGGAGGGAAAATCCAACCCAAATGTGGGAGTTTAAAAACCTGGGGCCAAGCTGGGCTCATCACAGTGACCAAGTTCAAAGTGTCTCCTAAAGCCAGGCATGACACTCTGCAGTCATTCCAATAAAACCTGCCCTTCCCAACACAATCCTCATTTATGGCCCAGCTTTGAAGTGTGAGAGGTGCTTGATACTAAGGAGGGGGAAAGAAAAAAGCAGGGTTTAAACACTCATCCTCTAAAGAAACAGTTAAAACTCTTTATTTTCAGCCTAGCAGGACAAAACAGGAAAATCAGAGCAGAATCTTGGAAGGTTGTGGGGCAGAAACACTTCACTGCCTTTCCTTGGCAAGGTCCAGGCTCAGGAATGTCATTTAGGACTCCACTTAAGGAAGGATCACAACAGCAAATTCCAGCTTTAGGAGCCACACAAAGAGCTGATTCAAGGTGGGGAGGGGGGAAAAAATCATCTGAAAAAGCCAGTCTGGTTTACTGCCCCCCAAAGTCCCACTCTGTCACTCTCCCTGCCTCAAACACCACGGCCAAAAGCTGATTTCAATGATTTGCAAATAAACGTGGAAGGCTTTAATTGGTGACTCATTTCCCAGCACCGCTGAAGGGTTTGTGCTCTTCCCTCCTTCCTGCTGGATTCATCACTCCATCCTGCTCTGCCCTGTCTCCCATCTGTTACCATGGCAGCCACCAGAAACAGAATGCAATGGTAACAAAAGATTATTTCCCCCCTTTAATTTATTTATATGCAAGTAACCCACTGAGAGCTGACAATAGCAATGACTTCACATTCACACCACAGTGAAAGGAGAGTTTTTTCCTTTTTTTTCCACACATGTGCTACCAAAAATAATTAAAATTCCTCTGGAGGGAATAAAAAAAAATCCTGAACTTCTTAGGATTAAGAAATGCAGCAGCAGATCTGTATAGGAGGCTGATTTGGAATTAGAGCTGGGGGAAAGCAAGAGGCTTAACACATGCACTGCTTGAATATCCCTCTCCAAAAAGCTTTTCACTGTATCCAACAGAACCATGAGATCCAGGGAGAGGCTGAACTGCAAAAAACCACTAATTCCAGACATTTATATCCAACTCAAAACCTAAGGAGAAAGGAAAGCAAGCTAACTAGAGAAAGAAATCAAGCCTTTAGAAACATACCTGCTCCTGATGTGCTGGGCACAGGCACAGGCTGGATCCAGCTGGGCATTGCTGAGCTCCTGTGAGAACTGCCTGTGTAAAATCACACATTCTGAGAGACAAACAGCTCCAAGAAATTACACCCTGGCTGGGGTGCCCCTGGGGCTGTGAGAGGCAGGGCCCTGCCCCACCATTCCAGAGAGATGATGCCCAGGGCCAGCCAAGAGCTGGGAGGTCTGAGGTCTAGCTGGGAAGTCACAGCATCATGGAATATGCTGTGATCAAGAAAAGGAAATCTTTTGTAATCAATCTTTCCTGAAGCTTTAACAGGATGGCATCATCACCCCCCTCAGCACCTGAGCTGCTCTCTATGCCAAGGAGAATTCAGCTCCTCAAGGCTGCCTGGCTGCTCCAAGGGATGGGCAGCAGGAAACATGAAAGTGCTCCTGGAGAGACGAGGAACCCAAAGGAAGCTCCATCAGCAGGGGCTGAGCTCCAGAGTCATGGCCAGTGTGGAAAGCATTCTCCATGCTCATGGAATCACAGAACACCCTGAGCTGGACCCACAGGACCATCCAGTCCAACCCCCAGCCCTGCACAGACACCCCAAGCACCCCACCCTGTGCTGAGAGCCTTGGCCAAACCCTCTGCAGCTCTGGCAGGGCAGAGCTCAGTGTGATGGCACCAAAGGAGAACAAACCCACCTTGGGGTTGGGCACTTTCTGAGCAAGTTTGAAGCACAACAACCTCAATCCTCCAAGGTCTTCCCTTTCATGGTGCAGATTCCCCCAAAATGAGAAATCTGAGTATCTTCAAGGCAGGCTGACCACCTCTGCTCAGCAGAAAGACCTTAAGCTGCCTTTAATTGAGGGCTTGACACATTAAATTATTTATAAACTCATCAACACTATAAAAGTAAGAGTGGTGACTGGGAGGCACCAGCTCAGTGCTGTCACTGTTTCCTTGGGTGTCCTTCCCAGATATTCCATGGAAATCGAGGAGAAGGAAGGCAGGACCATGCTCAGCTAAATCCCATCCCTCACCCCTGTTCTCCATCAGACTTCACGATTTAAATACCAATGGCCCATCAGGCCACACCTTCCACCCCAAATTTCTCCTTATCCTCCTGATTCTCTTTCTTTTCCCAGCCATCACATACAAGGTGGTTGCTTTTAGGAGCCCAAAGGATTGAAACATCACAACAAAGAACCTCTGTGTGCAGAAGAGCACCACGTTCCAAGTCCTGCTCCAGCACTAAGGCCATCATTGCAAAGGTTGATGGGTTTGGGGTGTGTGCTCTGCAAAAGAACACGATAAGATGTAGTTGAACAGTCAGAATTTAAAACACTAGGAAAGAAACAATTTAAAAACAAGGATGACAAAAATATTTGGGGGAAAAAAGATTAGATATATGTGACTCTGTGCAGCTCAAGCACCACAGATTGTTGTTAAATCATCTTAAAACTGGAAGCTGCAGCATCCTGTTAAGCAGCATTTAAATGATTTAAAGCAGTCTTAAAACTGAGTAGTTTTAACTTGAGCTTCTTTTATAGAGAGAATATATGAACCTTGCATATATATGTATGAAATACTAGTATTTAAACCCAAAAAGGAGCTGAGAGAGAGAACATCAACTGTTTTGTGCAGGGGAACACCCCTCTAGAACCCTTTCTTGGGCAAAATCTCCCTGTACCAGGCCTGTGGGATTTTGAGCCCTTGCCCTGAGTTCAATAGCTGTCAAGTGTTAAAGAGAGAGTTAAATATCCCAAATATCTGAGTTAAGTGTCTGTATCATGGAAATACCTGGGTAGAAGTCAATGCCAAGATGAAATAACATCTGGACAGCCCTTGGCAGACAGTGCCTCAAAACAAGGATGATGGTGCAAAGCTGAATGGATTTTAAATACCAATCTGGGAATAAAAAGCAGACTCACTTGCCAGCCTGGAAATTTCATTTTTCAGGAGGAAAATTCCCCCCTCTGCCTTGCAGTTCCCTTTGGCACAGCCAGCAGTTATTAAGCTCCCCATTATTTGCTTCTAAGCATCAAATATACAGTACATGAATTAAAAATGCTCCCCAAAGACTCTGGGGTTTATCCCTGCCTCTCTTCTGGCTGCACAATTTCCTTCACAGCTCAATGAAGAGAAAGCCAGTGGAATTTGGGATGATTACTTTGCCAATAATCAATGCTCCCAGATCTGCTGGAGCTTTTAAAGCACTTGGGTGCATCCCATCCCATATCCATGGGCTCCATGGCCACGGAAAAGGGAGGGGAGAGGGATGTGGGCAGGAATCAGAGATCAGGGAGGGAGAAGGAGCAAAAAGCCATTGCAAGGCCCAGAGGAACAGCTGGAATAAACATCTGGTCCAACCCACAATCCCCCTCTGCCCCAAAGTCAGGAGTTTATTCTGGTGTCACCAACAGCAGCTGGAGCAGAGCCAGGACAGAGAGGAAATGTGCAGATTTGCTTTTCCCAAGTAATAATTCACATTATTTTCTGTGTGCCCAGTGCTTCTTTGTTGTCTTGAAAACGAGTTTTTCTAAAACTTCGAATGGAAGCAGAAAGTAATGCTAAATTTTATAACAATACTGAGACTTCTCCCCTCAATAGATATAATTCTCCTGTTTTTTTCTGTGACTCAGGACATCCCTTTGCACTGGCACAACCCAAACTGCCACCACTGTTCTGCTCAAACACCCACGGAACGTGGATCACAACTACAATGTGCTAAACAGAGACAGGTCTCCAAAGTTAATCAGAAAAAAAATCCATCTTTCTAATGTGTTTCCTTCAGGGCATAAATTATTCTCCTTTAAAAGAAGATGGTGATTGATTCGATGTGACTATAGGGTGAAAAAATTCTGCCTTACCAAGAACACTGGAAGAAAATGGACTATTAAAAGCTCCTTCTAATGCACACAAACAGACACTGGAGCAGTTTAATGACCTGGTAACCCCAGGGAAAGCCAAGGACACCCCAACCTCCAGGAGCCAGCCCAGCATTCTGGCTCTGTGACCCCCTTCCATGTGTGCTTGCCAATCCCAAACAGGATCCACATAATGTAGGCTGTTCTCCCAGGAATTCCAAGAGACAAATATGCTCCTTTGCAATTCAATCCCCCCCTTTTTCTCACGCTCAAGTGGTGACCTCCTCTTAAATCCACAAGTCCTCAAGGAGAAGATGCAGCCAAAAGCCAGGGGCTGTCAGATAAAATAATCCACATTTAAAGAGGCAAAGCCACACCATGTGAGCTTCAAAACAAAGAAAAAGGAAGGGGAAAAACAAAGAACTGGTGCTGTGGCCTAAACTCAGGCAGATTTTCAGCATCTCTTGATGGAAGCATCCCATGCCCAGCACGGCATGTTTGTGACCTGAGCTCTCTCTTAACTTATCACATCCCTGTTCTTCTGAGATGTCTTGCCTGCTCAGGCTCATCCCAACCCATCTTTTCCCACATGCTGGTATGGTTTTTCCATTGGGGAAGAACCACCAGATCTCCTTTTCAGAAAAATTAACATATCTACATCTTAGAAGGCAACCAAGAGGAATAACCAAGCACGGAGAAAGTGCCTAAAAGGACAGAGGAAGGGGCAGAATTCATAAAATCCAACCATATTCTGTTTCACATCTCATTTCAGCTCAGCTCAGGCTCCAGGTTAAATCCAACAACTCCCCTGCCATCAGGGGCTCCCTGTGCTGAAATGTCTGGTTTTCTGCCCCTCCAGAAGGGTGAAGGGCTGTAAATATAACAAAACCTACTCATTTGGGAGCATCCCCTGTCCCAAAAGTCAGTGGAGCTCAGCAGATCCACCCTCCCAGCTGGGAACCAACCACAGGGCTCAGAGCCTGGAGCAGATTTTCTTCTGCTGCAGATAAAGCAGGCAAAGGATTGGTAAAAATGCCTTTGGAAAACCAGGATCATCAAATGATTTGACTTGGGCACAAAGTGGTTTATTGGTAAAGAAAAGAAAACAGAGCAAACAATAAGGAAGATACAACCCTAAAATCCTGTTGGACTCACAAAGTTCAATGATAGGATTTTTTATTATATCATTCTATGATTTTTAGTTTCTGAAATGTTAAAATGTGTTCAATGCCAACTACACTGTGGCTGCAACTGCAATGTTGGTGTCAGGTGTGGCTCTGTTGGCTCCAGCATCCCCAGAGCCACAAAGTGATTCCTTCAGCCAGTGAATTAAGAAAAAATCCCTCAGTGATTCAGGTCCATCATCCCAACTAATACTGAACACACTCAGCAGAATCCTCCTGTCTCCCAGGACTCACTCAGGAGCCACAAACCCATCCCTGACAATCCCCTGACCCGCCTCATCCTTCTCCCCCACTTTTTTAAAAGCAGACAAGATCTGACTCAGGCAATTTAAGTTACACATGAAGGCACTTTTCTTCTAAGGCCACAGGTGAGCTGGCACCTCCTTGAAGCTTTTAAGAGAGGAGCAAGAAGGGAAAACCCACGAAAGCACCACATTAACATCAGTGAGAGGCTCAGAAAATGAATTCATTTGGGTTTTTAAACTACCGTGAGCCAAGGATTTTCTTCCACTGCATCATTTCAAGCCCTGTCATGTTCCTTACATGGAGTTCTGCAAACCTCACATCACGAGCCATTTAATGAATGCTTTCTTCTCAAAGGAGAGAAATAAATTTAAAAGCAGAGTGCAAAAGCAGGGCTTTAAGAGTTCTAAAAAGAAACACCAGGATAATTATCATCAACACCCATGAGAGACGAAAACATCCTTTCAAGAATGGTCTCCAACAAGCACAGAACTCCAAACTCCCCAGGGGGACACGGAATAACTAACTAAAATTGATAAATAACACTATTTGCAGCATCTTGCTTAACATACCAAAGATTTTTAGCTCTCAGCAAATCTCAGTGTTCTTTTCTGGAACTCCCACTAAAGGTTTTCCCACCGTGGGTACTTTGGAAAACCCTGGATAAATCCAAACCCTGTGGGAGAGGAGGAGTTTGCTGTGTGAGAGCAGGGCTGAGCATCAGCCACACCAGGGCACAATTACAGCTGGTTTTAGGGTCAAACCCACTGGAGGAAGGAGTTAAAAATTCCCTCTCTGTAAGCCTCACTCACATTTATCAAAACCAGAAATTCAAGAGAAGGTCTGACATTATAAATAGTTTTAAATTGCATTTGTGTGGAGCGTGGCAGTGTGATTATATTTTTTAAAATATAAATTATTATATTGGGTTTACTAATGGATTTTTTTAATTAAGAACAAACCTACTGATCACCTACCACAGATTCTAAAAATAAGCCTGCCCAGAGTTAAAGACAACCCCAAACTGCCTGCACAGATGCAGAAGAAAAGGGACAGATGGTGACTCTTACAGAGGATATTGGTGCTGAATAAACACAAATATGTTGTTGGTCAATAACATTTCAACTGCCAGAAAGGGAGAGGATCAAAATGAGTTGGAGATTCAACCCTCTCCCCTGTCCTGTCATTGTGTAATTGGGAGATTCCAAAGCCCACTTTGATGCAGTAATTGTTGATAAAATTAAGATGACACATACCCTGAACTGGCAAATCACATTCCCAGTTGAAAGGCCACCCCCCTTGGGAAGTGACTGCTCAGCAGCACAAATTCTTTAGCACATTTTGCTAAAATATAAAACAAAAACAAACAAACCAACTGGATTTTCCACTCCAGACCAGCCTTCAGCTGTGCCAGGGAATGCCCAGCATTTGCACCCTAAATATTCCCTCCCATTTCATTTCCCCTTGGCAAATACACTGGCAGTGCCAAACTCCCCAAAGTTACCCAAAATTCAGGGCTTTCCACATGAAACAAAGCTCAAACCAAACTATTCTATGTGCTGACACCATGTTCTTAATTGATATCCAATGGTTTCAATAGAGGCACGTGGGAAACCTGCACCTGTAACTTGATTTTTGAAAACCAGCCCCAGGCAAAGGGATTTCTTTGTTCAGATTTGGAGCAGTTACAGAAACACTTCACAGGAGTTTCCTGTTGGTCAGTCCTACTATAAATTAGGAGCTTTAGATGGAAACCAGTTTTATCTTTTGGCTAAGTGGGAAGTTATTAAGTCAATTTGTCTCATCAGTCATTCCCTTTTCCTGCCCATCTTCCTTCAAAGTGCCATTTGGGGCTATTTAAAGCTTGACATGTCAAACCCTCACATCAAAGGAGGCAAAAACCTCCTTGCTCTGTCAATATTTCCTCCTCCAAAGGATGGACAGCAAGGCTGAAAAAAGGGTTTATTAAAGCCACTCCTGAGAGATTTATCCATTTCCAAAACGTGGCCATTTAATCCCCCCTTTCTAGGGGAAAGCAAGAGGGAAAAAAGCAATTTTCTATTAGGGAGAGGGAAAAAAGCAACCTAAAAAGCTTCTAATAACATGGGATAAATAACTACATTACTTGGAATTTAAAATAACATGAAATTAATTTGACAACCGTTTTTTTAACTTTAAAAAGGGGTTATTTCCAGAACATTAGGGAAATGTTCAGCCTTGGGGTTCTACCAAAGCAAAGCAGCACATTCTGCACTTTGACAAAGAAATCCCTCCAGGGAGGTGAGTGAGACATTCCTGCCACAACAGTAAAACACAGGCTGGAGAAATCCTTCTGGGAAATGCAGCAGCAGGGAATGGAAGAGGGAAAAGAGAGGCAGGGCTGCAATATCCACCCTCCCCACCACCCCATGGGATACAAACCAAGGAATGGGAAGGGCACCTAAATCTGAATTTCCAAGCAAACTGGAACTGGGTGTGCTCAGAGACATTTCCCTGCCCGCGTGGCTGAAGGCACTGATGGAATCACCCCCCCTTCTCATCATGCACATCCCATGGGAAGCCAGGGGGGTTTAGGCACAGCTGGACCAACACGTTTAAGGCTCCCCTTGGAGAGCACCAGAGGAGCCCCCCAGAGGGCCAGCAGAGTCCAAAAGAACCTCTCCATGCCAAAGAAGGGGATTCAGGCAGCCCTCATGGCCACTGGCTGTTCCCTCCCTGCTGTCCCTCTCTGGGAGCACAGGGGCTGTTGTTTTTCCACCTCCACCCAATTCCAAGATCCTGTAAAGAACACCTTTTATCCCACCACAGATAGGAGGAGACTGCCAGATGGATGATATTGCAATATTCCCCCAGGCAGTGAAGACTTCAATACCATACTCATCTTTACTACGATTTTTGACCTGCTTTTACTCTGGCCCTGGGTTTTTAATCACATCTTTCATTGTGCATTGGTTACACTCAATAAAACTTAATTCAAAACACTCCCAGCTCTCCTGAACACCACCAAAAAGGCTGCCTTTGCCAAACTCAGAGCACAAAATGCTAGTAGGAGAATTTTGTAAGGTGTGTTGGTTTGTGTCTCCCCAGAAGGAATGCACTGGTGTTTACATTTGAAGCTTATTTCAATGTATGGCCTCTGTAAGCAAAACCAGCCCTCATTTAAACACTTTCAGAGGGATGTTTGATGTAGTTAAGAAAGACTGGAAGTTTTCCTCTCTGTTTTGAGCATCAGAGTAGACACCCAGATCACCTCCCTATCTTGCCTTATCCCCCAGCTCTGACGTAATCTCTTCTGCATGTCATAAACACTCCTTTTAAGAAACAAATTTCTAAGTGACAAATCCACACAGATTTTCCTGTTTGGAATCTCTTAATCTTCACAAAGCTTCACATAAGCAGAGAATAGTTTTGTCTGTTGTGTGGAAGAGCCTCCCACCACAAAGAACTTAATAACCTCCATAAAAACCCCTTTCCTTTACATTCTGCTCACTATCTGCATTTACTAAGTTACAAATACCAACATCCAGCAGCCTGGGATGAGATTCCATCTCCACATAGCTGGGATAGAGGGGGAACACAGGAACCTGGTGGAGGCTGGACCTTCACTTCAAACTCTTCTACCCCCTAAACCCTGAAGCAGCAAATGTGGTAATTGATTGAAGTTTATTGCTTAGAGCTTTGAACACCATGTCCTTATGACTCGGGGGAAAAAAAGGAAGAGCAGAAGGCAGTTCAGCAGAGAAAGGGGGAGGAGAAACATTTATTGCTTTTCCTCTCCAGGACTGATCCCTCGGAGGGGAGTGGGACGGATCCTGACACACTGTTTTATGGGATGTGTATCCACACTTCAGTCAGCCTGTTCCCAGCGAGACTGCAGGAGACAAAAGAAGAATCAGAGCAGAAAATAAAATCCCAAACTGTCTGCACACATTCCCAACTTCTCCCCCTGTAGAACTGCAGCCCCTGCCACAGAAATTACACCAGGATCAGCCAGAGGGATGCAAAACAAGCTCAGAAAACACAAGCCGTTCTACACCCCACCGAGTATTTCTGGTGCTTTTCTCATTTCTCTTTTCTCTAAATCTACACCTGAGCATTTGTTTCATTTTTGTTCACCTTCTTAAGATGTGCAGCTCTGTGGATGCTTAAGGGGAGAACCTGGAAAGTGTTTGTTCAAAAAGCAGTAACATAAAACCAAATAAACAGCATCTTCACTGCAATTCCTAGGCTGGCCCCACAGCAACTTCCATGGTATCAGGGATCATTCCTCAAGTCCAGAGCATTTTTTTCTCCCTCTGAAGCCTTCCCCTTTCAAAATCCACACCAGTGCTAAAAGGATTGATGTGCTTTTCCATTTGCCTGAGTTTTAAGGTGACAGTTTGTCCCATGGGGGGGTTTTTTGCCTCTTCCACCACAAACCAGTGGCACCTCTGACATCACTTCTTCATCCTCACTGAACACTCCATTTCAGGAGTTTGTTATTCCTGGGATGACTTGGAAAGAGCTTGCCCCAGACTTTACTAGAGAGCAATTTTTGCAGCCTGGGAGTCAGCCTGGATTCCACTTCCACCTCATAGGAAGGTACAAGACACCAAACCCTTGTAGGGAAAAAGCCAAGAGAGATTTGCAAGCGCTCGTTGCTTCTTGAGACCCTCAGCCCTTGAAACACTAAAATCTATTTATAACCCAAGCAAAGCAAGAAAACAAACAGATGGGATAAGCAGAAGCAAAGCAAAGTGTCAACTGCCTTGGCCAGGATGTTGGAAGATGTCTACAAGTACTTAATAGAGTTAAAATGTTGAAAAAAGAGAAGCCCTTCCCTGAAGTTCGGGCTCCGGGGTGGTAAATAGCACCTTCTGTCAGACCATATGTCAGTCAGCAAACAGCCCTCACAAACCATCCCCTGAAGCTCCACCTTGCCCATGTTCCCCCCCACACACAGGATCTGTCTTTGAGAAAATCCACGTGCTGTCCAGGCATTAATCCTGCCAAACATCAGGGAGAGCAGCCCAGAGCGCAGCAGTTCAGTGGCTGGAAGGTGTCACCCCATCCCACAGAAAATCCAGTGCCCCTGGCAGAAACACAGCTACAACCACACTGCTGATCCCACTCCAAGATCACTTTTTTGCCACTCTTAAGCAAGAGAACAACCCAAGTCCTGGGGAGTTATCGATTTGTTGGACTTGCTGCCTGTCGGATGGATTTGGACACCACCCAGATTAGGAAGATTTGGAACATGCAGCATTTAGGGAGGGAACAAGTTGCCTCTGAAGTTATTTTGGAAAATTAAATATAACAAGATCTTTCCAATGCCTCCTCCATACACTGTCTAGCCCCCCACCCAGCACTGCGTCTGGCAACTTGCTAATGGAATTTCAGGCAAGGATTAGAACACTTAAAAGCAAATACTTGAACTCATCCACGTCAAACACCTCCATCTTCATTTCTAGAAGCCCTTATTGAGTAGGTAAACCATCAGTAATGCCTATAAGGAATGAGATTTTACTGCATTTAAGAAGATACCCCAGTGTGCCCACTCTCCAAGAAGCTGGCCAAGGTGCAGCATCATCAATGACTCCCAGAAAGGGGAAAAAAGACCTTTGTCAGGGTCTGGAGGAGCACACACTTCAGCCCAGAAATAAACTCCAGGCACCAAAACCCCCCAACAAACCACCCCTGTGTGTTCCTGCCATCTCACTGAGGCTGCTACCCTGGTAAAAATAGCTTTAAAAACCTGTGGAAGGCATTCAGGTCCATCCCCAAGTCATTTCCAAGCAGAATGGTTCAGAGGGGCATCCCATCAGACCCCATCCACCTTAGCTGTCCTAAGGCACAGCTGCTCCACAACCACGAGGTTATTCAGCTCCCAAAGCCTTTCCTTACTGCCACAGTATACCTGGGAAACTAAAATACACAGATTATTGGCCAGTTTGTTTGCTGATGCCCAGCTTACCCCTCTGAACAGCTGGGCACCCTCCAGAAGGGCAGGAACACAGCTCACAGAAGGAAGACCAGCAGCAGGTTTCACACCTCATGCATCCTGTGGGTTATGGGCTCAAGGTATTCCCTGCCCTCTGTTAAAGCAAGATTTGCTGCTCTCATGGATCAAAACACAGAACAGAAGGTCTAAGACCACTATAGAAAAATCATGTCATTTGCAAAACTGTACTAATAAAAACCTCTAGAGTTTTTAAAACACTTGATGGCTCAGAACTCCAGGAACTGTTCCCAACTCTGCCACGATTCGCATCTTGTATTCCAAACAAATCCCAGCCTCCAGACGGACCCCAAGTCACTGCATTTCTAAGCAGCTTCAAAAAGGCATTGAAATTCTTCCCAGATCCCTGCTGAGGGCACAGGGGCCAAGCACCTGGGAGCTGCTGGGCCTCAGAGGGGATGCTGAGCAGCCCTTTGGCCCTGCCAGCGGGTGCTGAGATGTCAAGGGCACGCCAGGTGAAGTTCTCTGGCATCACCTCCAGGATCCTGCTGGCTCAGCTCCTGTGCTGAGGAATCCTCCAAACCTGCTCAACAGGTTGCCAGCCTTGCCCTTTGCAGGGCAGTTCCTGCTCATTCCTCCTGCAATTGGTGCAACCTGCAGCAGGAATTACAGAGCCTGACGTCAAAGCCTTCCTTGCAGGGACACCAGTCGGGGCTCCTCGTTGTTCTGAGACATCCCAGCCCAGGAAAAGCTGCTTTGCAGAGAAACTTTCTGTGTGCTATGGCAGAAGCAAACTCAGATGTGACTACTGGGATGCATCTCAATTCTCCTGGTAATTAGTGTTTTGGGCTCCCCCAGGTCCAGAACAACCAAGTTCTCACAGTTATATTTATTACTGAACATCCCTCCTATTGTTTGTGAGCAAAATGCACATGGGGCAAGGCTGGATCCCACTGGTCACACGGGATTATTTCCAGGATATAATTCCTGTTTATAGATTATAATTATAAAGCCATTTCTCCAGATGGGTTGTACAGTCTCCCTTCACTCTGCCATCCTTATTTTCTGCTCCAAATGGAAGCATAGGCTTTCAGACAGCAGTGTGCTCTCTAAATCTGGTTTAGAACTCCAAGCAGCAATTATCGAGGAAAAACCTTGAAAATCGAGCACTTACATTAATTCCTCTTCTTCTCCTTATTTTAAACCTTACAAAGAATTAGGAAGATTAGAGAAGGCAGAGGAGAGGCACTTTCTGTGTAGCTATTATGTGTCCTATAGATTCTAAAGCCATATACACTTTATTTCCCAGTTGTGACCCTGGCTTTCTGAAGGACGCTGTTCCACACCCTGCTCCCACACACAGCAACACACACAAATCCCCAGCACCTTCTGCCTCCAGGAATATTCAACAGGGAAACTCCAGCATGCATATGCATAAGCTAACACCCTGCTGGAAACCCACAATAATTTTGGACTCTGTTTCTTTATGCATTCAAATTTCTTTTTGGAAATTTTAACACATAAACGAGAGCAGCAACACAGCCCCCAGAATTATCCCGAGCTCCCAGTGCCAGGAATTTCTGTCCCAGCAGCTCCTGACAAAGTGGCCCTAAGCTCCTCCAACATCCCTGTGCTGAGGAGCAACTTGGCCAAAGGGCTAGGGAGTATTTTTAAGTCTCTCACAGGACTATTATGAAGATTAATTAAGGTCTGAGCAGCGCTTTGAAGATCAAAACTGCTGTGCTGTTATTTATTATTAAAGAACAACAAAGTGCATTCTTGTTGTGTCTAATTCAGCTTCCCAGAGAAGGCAGTGCAGGAGCACATGTGCTCCTGGCAGGCTGGGATCTGCACAACTCCTGTGGAGCCACCAAAAATCCCCCCCAGCAAACCTACTCTCACCCCTTTGAAATATTTTCAAGGCCTGGAGGAACAGAACCAAGAGTTTCTCTTCTGATTCTTTTCCAGGATAAGCTTTTCCTATCAGATATTCCTGCCTGGGTTCAGCAATGCCTTTTTATCCCATCCAGAGCCCTGCTACTCCCAGGCCAACATTTAACATACACTGAAGTGCTTTGCTAAATCAGAAGTTTCATACAGATTTGGGATGGTTCCTTTTAAAAAGGAGACAGGACAACAACATGGCATGCTGAGTAATTCTTTTTTTTTTTTTGGAGGGGGACAAAATCACAATTATTTTCAAGCTCTGTTTTCCCCGTGAATTTTCCCCTCAGAAAAGGACTAATCTACATGCCAAGGTACTTCACACACATGTCCACTGCTGAAAAACACACAGAAATACTACACTGCACAGTGCCTTGCTAATTTACACTCCCTTCAAATGCATTCACACACACACAGCTTTAAAACACCCTGTAGAAATACTCCTGTATTTCAATTCTTCTGAAACTATGGAATAACCTGTCTTTTGGCAGCATCTCCACAAACACAAATGGTGAGCAGTGTTAACAAAAACTCAAAGATAGAAGCTGGGAGTAACTCTGTTTTCCTGCTCTTATTCAAACAGCCCTAGCAGGACACCCCAGTTCTTCAGCATCCCAGCCCTGGGCTGTGCAGTGCAAATATTCAAAGCAAACAAGAACAGGAGCTGTTGGACCCAGAGGGTGGAGAGCTCTGTAAAAGGACAGAGCTGGACAGCTACTGCCACCCTCACCCTCCAAACACAGCACCTGCAGGATGCTGAGCACCTCCCCAGGGTCAGCCAGGCTCACCTTCCCAGGAAATGCTGGCATTTTATTGGATTACCCCCTGGCTCTGTTCCCATCACCTTAATCTGCACTCAGACCATTCTTCAAATCCGCAGCACATTCTTATTACCAGCAGATTGTGAACTTCTGTCCTTCTTCAGGAGAAAGTTGGGTTATATTTAGCAGCCATATGGCCTCCCTCCTCCACACACGTTTGCCAGTGAGGAGAACTGACAAATTAAGTTTTCTAAGACACCCATCTCGGTGTTTTCACTTCCAGTTTTAATGGGAGAAGTTAAGTGGGGCTTAATTCTTACCCCCAGCATCTGGCAAGCAGGGAATGCAAAGGGTACCTATAGCTATGAGAAAAAGCTTTTCTTGGGATATAGGTGCAAACATTCAGAAAGTTGTACTGCAGACACCTACATTATCCCTAAATTAATACAATAGGGCTGCAGAACTAACCAGCCAAGGGTGTACTGGCCTCCTGATGCAATTGCTCTGGGTCACTTGAGCAGCTCGAGCTGCTGAGCATCTTCAGAGGGGAGGAAGGAAAAAGCACAGGGAGAACCACCCAGTGGCCTGTGAAGAATCTCAGAGGTGGAAGGGCGACCACCAGAGCCTTCCCTGCCCCTGGGGGCCAGGTTTTCACACTGCCTGCAAGACTGCCTGCAGCACAGCCTCATTTCCCAGCAACTGCAGCCAGAGCTTAGAAAGAGATCAGCAAGACAGGACATTTGAGATCTGTTGTCACTTGGGGCAGCTAAAAAAGGAGGGGAATACACAATAAATACCTACAAACCCCACCCTGAGTGCCACCCCACATATGCATCCCTTAGGGAAGAAAAAAGGGGGGAAAGAGGGTCTGAAGGCCCCCAGTAATTCAAAGAAATGGCTTTTTTTCCTCTCTAGCAGCAAGAAGAATCACTACTTGAAATACTACCCTGTCACCAAAATCACACCTGATTTCTACATCCTCTGGGTACCTGGAGCTTTCCCAATTCCTCCTGTGCATTTCTGGGGACCAGGGGTGCAGAGAACCCCCCAAGGGATGCTCCCACTCTGTGCCCAGTGGCTGCAGCCACCTGAGCATCACCTGCCTGCAACTGAGGGGGGGAACAGCCTGTCCAAGGGTGGCTCCAGGACGCCCACCAGATTGCAGGATTCCTGCCCTCCTGCCAGCTTTGGCACTGCTTCAATTCCCAAGGGACTGTGGGGCAAGCCCAGCCTTTCCCTGCTCTCCCAACAATTCCAGAGCAGCACAGAGTAATCCTTCAGGAGGAGACAGAGGGCCACACACACGCCTGAGCACCCTCCTGATAGAAATGAGAAACACAAATGAACAGCCCTGCCTTTTCCAGCTGGTGTGTTACACTCATTACTCAAAGAAAAATCATCATCCCTCAATTCTGTAATGCTGTGGTTTGCCTCTCTCTGCACAAAGCAATTCAGGGAATACGTTCTTCCAGTACATCCCAAATCCTGAAGGTGAGTGATAAGGCACAAATCACTGCCTGAAGAACCTGTGCCCTCAACGTGCCAGTCAACACAGTGTGCAGAGAAGTAACAATTCCCTGGGAACACTGATTATCCCCTCCCAACACTGATTATTCCCTCCCATCCTGCTGGAGCAGACAGACTGCAAAATAATTGGGAAGTTTGAACAGCACCAGGAAGCAAGGAAAAACAAACTGCTTCACAGGCCAGAATCACTTGCACAGAATGTTGGGAGAGAACAGAATGTTTAAGGATGCAATCAATCATTAAGATTTCTTCCCCAAAAAAACCCAGAGCACACACACCCATTTGTTTAAAGCTTGCCTTGGTGGAGAAAAGAAAAAAAAATAGTGAGAAGAACCATCCCTGCATGCTTGATTATCAAATCAGAGCTCGGGAGGGAGAACAAGAGAGTCTTCCAATTAACCAACTTTTTTTTTTTGCTTTAAATGTGGTCATTGAGCGCTGCTGGAGAAAGATGTCTGGAAAAGCAGATCTCGGGTCTTCTGGCAGTTTTTCCCATTCCTGAACAATTCCTCCTTCAGATGCACAGCCACGGAGGTTCAGAGGTCCCCCCAGCCTTTGTTCTCAGTTCCAGAGCAGTTACAAACAAACTTTTGTTCCTGTTTCTTCAATGAAATCACTGCAGCAGTCACCAGTGGCTGAACCTCACAGCTGAGGCCTGCCTTGGGCACCATTCAGCTGCAGGACTGTGGAATCTCATTTACACTTCCAAGAATAAATTATCAGAGCTTTTGCTGAACTAAAAATCCCCTGGTCTTTGGTGAATCAACCTCCAGCAAACACATCACACCTCTGCATATTCCTAAAAGTGAGGCAGGAGGGGCACGATTTGCTTTACAGGCTGTGCTTTATCTCAGTATTTAGAGCTACTGCTCCTTCATCTGTGAGTTTTAGAAACCCCCCCACATTTACATTCTACTGCAAAAGTGGTATCCCTCAGCAATACACATAAATAAGAATTAGAAATGTATCATGATACCCAAACAGCAATTTTTATAGTTTATACCCCAGCCAGAGGGTAAGGGGTGAGATGATGATGATCATAAGGGTAAGTTATGGAAAGCAGCCACTGAAATACATCCACGTCCCATGAAAAGCTGATATGGAAACTGCTGATAAAATCTGTAAAGATTCCATCAGATTGTATCAGCTCTCACTTTGGGGGATGGACAAGCAAGGTGCATTGCTGAGCAGGAAAACAGGCTCTTGAAATTCAAAATGAACTTTCAAAAACCCCCTGAAATCACCCTGTTAACACACTGATTGTTCCCAGCAGGCAGGAGCTGACTCTGTGGATGCATCTTGTCAAATACAACCACCAAAGGCACAGCACGAGGCTGGATATGATGAAATCTAACGAAGACATTCGTGAATCATAAGGAGGAGCAAAAGGGGAAATCTCAGCAAACACTCCAGGGCTTTGGCAACAATTAAAACTGTGCACAAACAGGTTGCCCTGTAAGAGCCACACATGCCTCGAGTGAACTCAGCAAGAACATGGCCAAGCTGTAACATTTGGATTTGGAGAATGTGCTGGGTTTACACCAAAAAATTCCCCATCAAACTGCTTTTAAAACATCAAGAGCTGTATCTCGTGTCTTCCCTCAGAGCCCTCAAATGAACCTTGAGCATTCTGAGTATTCAGGCCCAAAAATTCACCTCCCAAGTGTCAGGAAAATTTGTTACTGAAATTAAAAAAAAAGAAATTTAAAAAATCAACAGCTTAGCATTTTAATACAAGTCTGTTTAGTCAGTGATAAATATCTCTCAGATAACAAAACACACAGCATTAAACACAGCTTTCTGGAAGAAACATGGATTTTCAAACCACTTAACACCTCGCCTTGGAAGTTATTTTTAGCAGAACTGATTATCTCAGTCTGCCAGCAAGTGATGACAAAGCTTTTAGAAACCACCTTGCATCCCTGGATCTCCAACCCAAGTCACCCACAGCTCAGGCTGTGGCTCACCAAGTGTCCCTCCATCCAACCAAACACCCTGGGATCATTTAATCTGCCCCTGAAATCCGTGGCAAGCCAGGCTCCAAAGTTCCTGTGCTCCTGCCTTAATGAATTAATGGTGGAAACTGGAGAAACCCTGATTCTTAATGAGTGGTAATGGATCCACTAAATCAATGCTTGCTACCCAAACCACTAATGGGGAGATGTGGGCAGGGAAAGGGCCTGGACACACCAGGGAGGGGATGGAAGGGCAACAACTGCAGCTCCTGCATCAGCAAAAGCCAAGTGGGATGGCAAGAGGATGGATGATCCACTGAGCAGCAACTCATGCAACTCAGAACGCTGCAACACAGCTACAGAAACAAGACTGAAAGGCAGGAAAGCTTCTTAAAACCATGATTTTAAAAAGCAGGGATCTGGGGGGATTTTATTTTCTGAACTGCGGGTTAAAAGCTGCTGAGCAATATTCCCATCCAACACTCCTAGGGGACACCATGAACTCCAGAGCCAGAGGTGTGTAACTAAACACAGAGCAAGGGAAGTGTCACAGTCATCACCTGGGAACACGGAATGCATTCAAAGCCTTAGCATGATGATAATTAATACCGTGTTTAATCACAAGACAATACACAAGGAAGCACATTTAAGGCACATACACAAGGCACAGTTACCAGCCTCATTACAGTAAACCGGGTAGCTTTGGTTTATCAGCTTAAACAATCAGCAGGTAATTAACTGTGCATTTAACAACTAGGTAGCAAAGTTTCTTCCCAGGGAAAATCAGATTGGAAAAGTCAACATCAGCTTAAACACGATTAACTTCCTGTCCCACTGCTGGTAAAGCAAATCCAATTTACTAAATAGTTTAAAGGGCGGGTTTTAATTATTTCACACAACTCCAAAGAACCCAACACTGCACACAAATATGGATAAGCAGATCTGCTCCAGTCCACACCGACCCCAGCCCCTCAAACACCACTGCAAGAAACACCCAAAGGCTAATTCTTAACATGTTTAACAGCCCCAGCACATTGAACTGCATGAACAGCAGTCAGAATCAGTCCAGGAGAGAGACCACAGCCAGCTGCACTGTGTATAATGTTATATATAAATATATATATAATATAAATCCTAACTTGAAGCATCTCTTTCAGACCTCTGCATTACTTTTCTAAAACAATCTCCAGGAAACAAACACACAACAAATCAACCCTTGTGAGTGAGATTTACATATTCTTCCTGGTTTCAGGTGGCAAACACAAACCCCTAGGAACATCCACAGACTGCTCAACAATCTATATATCTAAATATATAAATATGTATCTGAAATCTTTTACACGGCAGAAATTGGGGGCTCACAGACAAACACAGTGGGAGAAACACAGCAAGTCACCCACAGAAGCAGAACAAGGATTCAAATGAGCAGCTCATAGTTTTGCTGCCTTCCTACACTTCTCACCCAATAAAAACTGAAAACTGAAGTTTCCAGACTTTTAATTGTTCGGCAGCAAATACAACAATTCGCTTTCAGCTCCAACACGGATTGAAGGCAATAAAACCAACGCAAAACCAAACAATAAACCCCCCAAAATGAACACTGAAAAGCCACTGTTTCCCCCCAAGCAGCTTGGCATTGCTGAATGGCCGCTGACCCGCAGCATCCCACCCTGGGCTCCCTCCGGTGTCCAAATTCCAGCTGGCTGGAGTGCCTGATCTTCATAACAATAGGTACCAAAACTGGCTGCTGCAGCATTAGCATAAGAATAGAAACCACTGGGAAAATCCACAGGCTCCAACTGCCCAGACTTGCTGACCTGCTTCACCCCAGACACCGAAATGACCTCTTTTTCCAAGGAAAATTTATGGGCTTTAAAAGCTGATAAACACCCCGATTTGTTTCTCTTGTATGACAGTATCAGATATTCCAAGGGCAGCCAAGCAGTGACTCTGAACAACCTCCACAGACACCCAATTCCTGCACAAGTCTGGTGGAAAAGGGCTCTGTCAGGATCCTCCTCAGCCCAGAAACCCCATAAAATGCAGCAGCTCAGCAGCTTTGCTGGTCCAGGATGCTGCTGCAGCTGGAACCAGGAGGGGCAGGGGAGCACCTGGCCCTGTGACACCACACCTGACAGGAGCCACCCAAGCTGACAGTCCCATGGCAGCAATCCCAGCGTTCTGCAGCCAGAATTTATACATTTACCTACATCTTTTTATACCTTCTTCCCTTTCTGACCTCACCCTGGGAACAGCCACTCACTGGCAGACAATGGCTCTTGCCTTGGTCACACAGTCGAGTTCTGGAATTAGAACTACTACATGGAAAAGAATTTTTTGAGGAAGTATGAATGAAAATAACCCTCCAGTTCAGGAAAAGGCCAACATCTTCCTCTTATTTGTGCAGAGCAGGACACAAAGGCCGAGGGAACCCAGTCCAACTCTTCTCTCCTACACAAACCCTCTTAGCCATAATAAACTACGAAAAACAACATTTATTTTTGGAAATATGGATATCAGGCCCCTGCAAAACACACTGAATTCTTGTATAAACACACTACAGTGTTTGACGTGTTTGGTTTGAAATGGGGGAAGTTGAGTGGAATCATCCCCATAATGCGGTTTGACACTTCATGCAAAACAATGTATTCAAACAGCAAAATGACATTTCCTTTTCAGAAGTTCACAAAAGAACCAGAAGCCCAGAGGGAAAGGGCCAAAGCAGCACTATGCCCCTTTTCTGTCAGATTTCCTCCACTCCCTCTGGGATCTTCTCCCCAGCCAGTAAGTCCCCCTTAAATCCAACATCCCCACCATTCCCCTCACTCTGCATCACAGAAAGCAGAGGATTACCAACTGGAATCCTGATATTCCCCAACCCATCAGCAGCAAGTGGCACAAAACCACCGCAACACGCAGCCACACACTGGCCATAAAACCTAAACAGCAAAACAATTCCCCAGTGATATTTCTGCTGACTTGCCTCAGATGCTCTTGGTTTCTCCAAAAACTCCCCACATACACTTGAAACAAACAAGTCAAGACCACAAGCTGAAAGATGAACCAATAATTTGCTTCTGACTAATATTTCTGCACATTATGCACCACGTTAATAGCACAGTAACACTTTCAGTTCTGTTTCCCTAAATAACATTTTGCCACACTGACTCCTGCCCACCTTTATTATCTCAATCACCACATGCCCTCAAAGGACTAAAATTTTGAGTCTTCCAGCTGGTTCCAATGTGTTCCAACACTACAAACCCACCAGCTCTACACGTGCACCCTGGTAAAGGCACAATAAGTCTCCTGAAAAACAACCCAGCCCAAGCACAAGAACCATTTATTGCTCTTTTATCATGAAGAATACGTAATGCTTTACTTCCCAGTCAAAATAAGTCGTTCACTCAAGGCTAACCTGATTTTGCAAAACCAGAATGAGGAAACATCTGTGCAGTGGGCAAGAAATCACACGTGCAGGATATTTGCCCCTATTCTGTAAAAGCTCCAACCTCCAACACTTGAAATGGATTTTAACAGTCTCAGAACTGACTCATTTCAAAGAGGGGAGTCTTTGGATCATACTTAGAGCTGCTTCTTGAAGAAACAGCATATTTTAAGCTTCTGTGCTCTTGCCTTGCCACCCACTGCTCTCAGTGGCATCCTTCCAACACACCCAAGTGGACACCCAAGGCCAGCGGGGGCTGTCCCAGCCTCTGTCCAAAGTGCTGGTTCCCTCTCGCGTGGAAAGCACACGGATGGCACAGAACCTGCCCCGTTCCCATCAGCTTCCCACAGCCCAGCAGCTCCAGCCGCGGAGCCCAGCGTGGTTCCACGGGACAAGGGCATGGCACACAGGGATGTGCCCAGGTGAGCTCCACACCTGCGAGCTCCACAGCCTCACCGACCTGCCCCGAGCCCGGATCCCTCCCTGCAGGGCCGGGCGGGGTTATTTGGGATGGAGCACCTGGAACACCCCACGGAGAGCACAAAGGAGGCAGCACAGCGCCTGGCCCGGCCCCAATCCCCATTATCCAGGATCCATTATCCACTATTCCTGCTTCCCACCCATCACTCCCGGATCCCCATCATCCAGGATCCATTATCCACTACCCCTGCTTTCCACCCATCACCCCCGGATCCCCATTATCCAGGATCCATTATCCATGATCCACTATCCCTGCTTCCCCCCCATCACTCCCGGATCCCCATTATCCAGGATCCATTATCCACTACCCCTGCTTCCCACCCATCACTCCCGGATCCCCATTATCCATGATCCATTATCCACGATCCCTGCTTCCCACCCACCATTCCTGGATCCCCCTTATCCATTATCCAGGATCCAGGATCCATTATCCACTACCCCTGCTTCCCACCCATCACTCCCGGATCCCCATTATCCATGATCCATTATCCCTGCTTCCCACCCATAACTCCCGGATCCCCATTATCCATGATCCCCATTATCTATGATCCATTATCCATGATCCACGATCCACTATTCCTGCTTCCCACCCATCACTCCCGGATCCCCATGATCCACTATCCCTGCTTCCCACCCACCATTCCTGGATCCCCCTTATCCATTATCCACGATCCATGATCCATTATCCACTATCCCTGCTTCCCACCCACCATTCCTGGATCCCCCTTATCCATTATCCACGATCCATGATCCATTATCCA
>JAWWMP010000068.1:287060-347749 GCA_035047865.1 Dendrocincla tyrannina | reverse complement strand
CAGCAGAATTTTATTCTCTCCTGTATTAAATAAACCTTTATAAATCCATCTGTAAATTGCGGCAACTCTAAGGGATGTGTATTGAAAAACAAACAAAGAAACAAAAAAAAAATCAGAAAAAAACCACAAACACACTGCAATTTAACCTCCACAAAACTGCTCCTCGTGCTACCTGGACATGCTAGAGAAGCAGGCTTTACTTCATCATTTTGAGATTTATCCCTATTTGAAATAAGTTTTAAAGCTGACTGAAATGTTTCAGTGTCCTTTGTTCTTCACATACAGCTCTTCCTGAATGAATTTGGCCTTCTATTCTGTTCCCTGTTCAGATGCAGCCTTCACAACATTTCTGTAAATTAGTTTTCCTTTAGATAAGCATAAGAACCAAATAAAACAGAAAACAGAGACCATTCAAATGGACAAAATGCTAAACCCGGGAAAGACACCTTACAAAATAGCTGACTTGCTGACTTGCCTGTCTGAGATCCAGTGAAAATCATGTATTTTCTTTTTAAGTTTAGATGGTAAATTCAGCCAGGTTAGTGTGAGGTCCAGGTCAGTCTCCAATATTAAATTCCAGGGATAAAATCAGAAAAATAAAAACCTCAACATCCACATCCATCCAAGTTTCTGATAAATAGCATATGACTAAATGAAAGAATCAGATTCTGCTATGAAACACCCAATAGTTCACCAAGACTGACAGAGTAAAACTCATTATTTCTTCGGGGACCTAACCAAGTCCAATACAGATCTATAAAAAAATAACACTTGTCATAGGTCTACCACTGCCAGACTACATCAGCTTTCTACCCAGGTCCCAAGCTAACCTAGATCTAGATGTACTTCATTTTGCAGACTGGCAAACTGGTTTTTTATGATCTCATATTTACAGCATAGAGCAACGAGACACCTCAAGCTCTATAATTTCATTGTGAGACTAGATTTGAAATGTGCTGGGGAAAAATCTGCCTTCAACAGAACAATGAGTCCTACTGATTGCATTACCAAAACTGTACTTACATTCATGTAATCATACAGCCTTTCTGAAGCAGTTCCTACCGATAAAGCAATATCTGCAGGGAAGCAATGCAGGTACCTCCGGGCAAAAACATCAGGGTGGTGATTCCTCCAAAATTCCTCTAAATCTCCCTTTTCCTTCAGCTGTTTCTTGATAGATTTGAATCGAATCAGGGGGACTCTATGCAAATAAAATAAACACACGAAAAATAACTGGTTCTTCCTTCTAGAACTCTCATACACTCTTCTTTTTAAAAAAAAATGTTTCTTTTTTGAGACCTCAAATATTAACAAGCACAGGGCACCTCGGGAAGCCAGCTGACACATGCAGCAGTGATGCCAGTCATGTTTTCTTACCGTTCCATGGCCAAGATGAATGGGATGTAAATCACAGCCAACAGTATCACCCTCATGGTTCCAAGTGGTTCAGAGTCTAATGACACTCCTTTGCTCAGAAGTCCCTTTTTTATGGCCTGTTGTCAGCAGAGGGCCATTCGCCAGGTCAGTCAGTCGCAGGAGGTCAGTGCTTTGGCAGAAAACCCATTCATTTACCCTCAGACTAACCACTGGATTGTGCAAATAGTGGTGTCCAGTGGAGCTACTCAGGCACAGATAACCAGGGCACAGGCTAGACCAAACAGACGTTTTGATAGCAATCCCTAATGTCTTTTATACAACTACAATACATGGGGTGAGCTTGACTCCTGTTAGCTGGGAAAGAGGAAGCGGTCCAAGGACTTGCTGCTTTTCAAGCTTGCTTTAGTGAGAAGTCACAAGTGTTCAACACAGAGAAAGAGGGCATAATATATAACCATTTCTCTTTTGCACGGAGATACTTCAGCAGGGCTGAGCAGACAGACATTTGATGGACTTGTGACAAGTCACCCCCCAACAACTGACATTTAATTGCCTATTTATGGGAGAACTCCAGTCTAAGTATGATGTGACTGCCAACCCAGAAAATGGATCTTCCAAGTGACAAACATGACAGCCTGCAACATACAGTAATAAATGGACAGTAGTTTTGCACATCTTTCAGCAAGCCATTTGGAAGGGCTCGCTTGGATTTATTTTCCTGAGAATTTCTTGGGATTAGTGGCTCCGACCCCTGCCTGACACTTCGGTTAAAGTTAAGCCTTCAAAAAAATAATGGTGTCAAAAAGAGAGTCTGATCTGGCAGAGTGCAGCCCCAAACCCATTAGCTGCCTGGGAGGAAGCTCAGCACTGAGGCTGCAATTTACTTTTGAGACTTTTTGAGACTTTCTGAGACTTTCCTCTGCACAAGAAAGTGCAGTAAGTAACCCCAAGCTGCAGCCTAGCATATATTAAAGTTAAATTTGAATAATCAGCCATTTTTGTTCAAAAGACTACAGTAGGATGCTGGGGAAAGACCCCGACAATACGCTATTTATTTAAAATAAACTGCTCACCACGTGAAAGTGAACTGGAACTAGGTAATTCTCCCAAAGAGAGTGGATATGTGACAGTGCGTAGCAAAGAGTGAATGTCAAGGACACGGAGGAGGCAGCAGTCATCATCCACTTCAGCAATGATGCTCCAGTCAAGAAAAAACAGGAAAAAAGCCCAAACACGTGGCATTTGTGAGAAAATACAGGGTCTACATGCCTGTCGCAGACTTTAAAGAAATGCTAAGCAAACCATTATCAGTATATACTAAAGTTCTTAAAAAATTGTTCCTTTTAGTCTCTTTCCTTGTTACGTCAGACTGATTGAGGAGGGGCATGAGAGCCTCAAAATCAATAAGTTTAGAGCTCTATTCATTAGTCCCCTGGATTATGAAATACATAGTTTGCTTATTCTAACATACCTCTAAAATTGTGAGAACTAAACAAACTCAGCAAAGGCTGAGCCTGGTGTCATCACACAGCTGTGTGCAGAGCTTTGGATCTGAAAAAGCACCAGCATCTTTATCCCAATATTTTGTTTCAAAAACTAATAGATCCTCAAAAATGCATATTGATTTTTCTTTTATTGTGATTTTTTTTCAATTATCTGGCTCTGAGTAGCGTTCCCCACTCTGGACTCAGTGGTTTTACACAAGTTACTTTCTGTCCCACAGTCATCCCAGCCGCTGAGCTGCAGGAGCTGGGTGCTGGAAATGAGATGGGTGAGAAAAGATGTGGCCATTTGTGAACTTCCAGAAAGGAAAGGCACTTCTCAAGGAGCCTCCACCTGTCACCTGATGCACAGCAAGCAGATGTCATGCCCCCCGGGTAAGGCAGTGTTGCTTTGACAAGGGTAAGACAAGGTCTGTGCTGAGCGTCTTTATTGCTTGAACTTTTCCTCAAATGCCACAAATGCTTCTGGGAAGTCATTAATGTTCATGTTGGAGGGCATCATGATAACTTTAAAGATATGAAGTGACTTTCAAAACACCGCCTGGCTCTACTGAGGGGACTGCCTCTGCCTTAGAGCCTCCACTAAGTCACTGATTCTCAGAAAGAACATGATTGTTCAGTTTACTGCAAAGGTAGCCCTTTATTAATCCACACACACAGGTTACTCTTCCCCAAATTCTCTGATCTCACAGTATGTTCCAAGCAGACATTCATTTAGCTAACAGAGGTACAAAATACAGCAACAAAAGGTCATCATGACTTTTTTTGATAAGCTGGAATAATGATTAAACTACAATGCAGAGGATCCCTAAGAAATAGTTATCTGCAGCTTAAAAGTTCCATTAAGTATAAATAATTCAGGTAGAAAAAATATCCCTCTTCCTATAGACATGAAGTACATTGTGAAGTTATTTTTCTACATATGGATTATTGAGAAAAATATGCCTAAACTATATTATTAATATATTTGTACCTATGCTTTTATGTTGTTCTGATTAGCCAGTCATCTGAAAAGATTTGTCTAAGGGATGTCTTTGCCATGAATGTAAATTCATTATTATTTATGCCAAATGCATTTGGTTTTCCACAACTGCAGCCTACAGTGCCTTAAAGGGAGGAGCCCTTGCCTTCAGAAGGTGCCACAGCTGTTTAGAAATGAAAACAAATACAACAACCTGCTGAATGGGAATATTTTCTGAAATGTCAGATCCCATTCCAGGGTAACTGCTTGGAAAAGGATGCCCTGCAAAATCCAGGAATGACACATTCCCCACAGTGGGCCTCTGACAGTGCAGTAAGGAAGGGTTGGTTGGAGATGCCTGTTCAGTGTGAGCTGGCCTCTTGCTGCTGGGATGCCAAGCACAGCATGTCCCACCTTCTGTCACCAGAGAGGGAATTTTCAGCACCACCGCAGATGAATGCAACATTATCTTTGTTCTGCAGGCTTGATACTCTGCCCAGCTTCTCCATCCAAAACCTATTTTATGGCACTCAGGTCCAAGTACTCATTGTTCTCTGTTCTGCTGCAAGAATGGTTCCCAGATGTTCTCTCTGTTCTTCTCCTTGTCCAGGGAAGCCTTCCATACATTTCATAGCATCACTGCTGCATGGCACAGCCACTCATCTTGCCAGGAAAAGGCTAGGAAACAACCTATAGCCTATATCCAATTGATAGCTAAGACCTGCTTTACATTTGAAAGCAAGTGATAGTAGAGAGCTGTCTATTAGATTTGACTAGAGTTCCAGAGGCCACCTTAACTGTTTGATACTGCCTTTTTCTCAGTCTTCGTTTGCTCTGCCTTTTGTTTTTCCAGGAGGGCACAGCTCTCAGCAGCCACAGATTTTGGTAGTGTAGCACTTAATCCCCAGAAACCAACTGTGGATTGTTTGAAGAAAACATTCTCCCTAAATTATGGTAAGTGTGGAAAACAACAGCCATGGGCTATAGATATCAAAGCAAAGAGCCAGGTGCTGGAAAGGTTATTTCACTTGAGAACACTCTGCCAGCTTTCACACCCAAAGTTCATGCTAGAGCCATGGCCAGCAGGCAGATAGGACAACCATAAAACGGTCTGTGTGTGTTGGACGGAATCTTAGAGACCACGTAGTTCCAACACCCCTGCCATGGGTGAATTCCTAAGCCTAAAGAGCAGCAGCTCAAGAAGTCAAACTGTGCAGAGGTTCCTACACATGAGAATACTCCTCCTAGAAATCAGAGGTGCTCCTGCCCTGAATAGCAAAATGGGTCTTGATGACAGAAGAACAGTTTACGTTGTCACATAACTTTTTAATCTAATACTTATCTCACTCATAACAAGTGAGAATCTTGCTAGAATTAAATCCATGGGAGTTTCTTGACAGGTTTTGGTACAGACACAGGAATTGCAGTAGCACAGTTGGAAGGTGGATGGAAAACAGCCTTGGCAGTTTGTGAAAGCACAATAAATGGGGATTCAGACAAGAAGTAAAACGTAATGAAAAAGGCCCTACACAGTCAAAAGTGCCAGAGCCCACAGTAAATACCATTAAATTAAGAATGTAAATAGTAAAACAGCTCAAAATAGCCGTTTGCCAAGTATCTGTGCTAAAGCTTTAAGATAAGTACTGGGTGGCAAGCTACACTCTGAAGTTATGTATTTGGCACCTTGCAAAATATGTCCCTGAAAGTGCCACTCATCTGGAAAGTCAATCAGATATTGACAGGTATTTTAAACAATTTGATTATATCTGACATTTCTGCTGAAAGTTTCCTAAAGGTTAAACATCTGAGTTTAAAAATTCGGTCTTCTGTGGAATTTGCCCAGCCAACCCCCCCACCCTTACTGGCTGCACAGTCAGAACAAGAGGTGAGGGGCTGGGGCATTTGTGATGACTGCTTGGGGCAAAATCAGAGAACATTTAGTGTGCAAGAAGAGGCAAGAAGGAATGTTTGCGGGGGGGTGAGTGGGAGTGTGGGTGAGGGAGACCTGAGCTCGGAGTCGCCCTGTCTATAATCCCCGTCACCAAACACTCACTTGGTTATCAGAAACATTTCAGAGCCCTTGAGATTAAACTCTGGTGCCATGTAAACATGGCCTTATATTGGGAAGTTACTGGCAGGCCAGTGCACAGCACCAGAAGACCAAGGCAGTTCCCTATCCCTTGCAGTCCTGACCATCCCAAACCAAAATCCTGGGATGGGCAACAGCCTGAAAACCGTAGTTGCTTTTGTGCCCTCCAAAAAGTGCCAGAAGTACCTCCTAGAAGACCTAGAAGAGATGCCAGTGGATAAAATGGTGGATCTGAGCGGCAGGCAGCTGAGGCGGCTGCCTCTGCACATTTGCTCTTTCAGGGAACTGGTTAAGCTGTATCTGAGCGACAACAACCTGAACCATCTGCCCCCCGAGCTGGAGCAGCTGCAAAACCTGCAGATCTTGGCACTGGACTTCAACAACTTCAAAGCACTGCCCCTAGTCGTGTGCACACTGAAGCAGCTGTGCATCCTCTACCTGGGCAACAACAAGCTCTGCAGCCTGCCCCTCGAGCTCCGGTTCCTGCAGAACCTCAAGACGCTCTGGATCGAGTCCAACTGCCTGCAGTACCTGCCCGAGGTGGTGTGCGAGCTCAGCCTGCTGAAGACGCTGCATGCCGGCTCCAACGCGCTGCGCACGCTCCCTCCCCAGCTGCAGTGCCTGCAGGAGCTGCGCACCATCTGGCTGTCAGGCAACCTGCTGTCCGATTTTCCCCCTGTGCTCCTGGACATGCCATTTCTGGAGGTGATTGACGTGGATCGCAATTCCATCCGGTTCTTCCCCAGCCTGGCTCACCTCCCTGGCCTGAAGCTGGTGATCTATGACCACAACCCCTGCAGGAATGCACCCAAAGTGGCCAAAGGAGTGCGCAGGGTGGGGAGGTGGTCAGAGGAGACCCCGGAGCCCCGCAAGCGGTCTGGGGCAGTGATAGATATCACACTTGATGAGAGACCCTTGCTACCTCCTGCTGTGAAGGCAGAGCCAGAAGCCGAGCCCTGCTGATGCTCAATTTCCCGTTCTGGCAAAGGTGGCAGCGCACTCACACCACTGCCCAACCTCTACCTCTGCCCAGGCACCACCACACCACCAGCTAGTCCTCAGGAGTAGGTGCAGTGGCTTGAGCCGTGTGACACAAAACTCTTGCATAGACACTCCCTTTTGCACCAGCACTCCCTGCAGAGCGGACTTCTCCCCTTTCCCATGACAGGACTACTCAGAGTTCATGGTAGAGTTGAAAACTCAGTTTAGATGTTTTCCATGGATGGACTGCACGGAGCATGCATGGATTTGCTGCTCTTCACCCGTGGGCTCACTCTTCTTGCTTTTACCTTGCTGAGGTGTCCGAGCTCAGCTGGAAGCCACTGTTCAAGATGATCACTGCTGAGAGTCACAGCTCTAAAGCACCCCACAGCATTTGTCTCAAATGACTTATCTGAAACGCAGCAACAGCTTGAAGATTTCCCTGCCTGCCACAAGGGAAGTGGTAGTGGAGCCCTGGGTGTGCTATCAAAGAAACAGCATGTACTATCAGGGAGCTCTCCTCTTACTGCTGCTGCCTTCTTCCTGCAAAATTTGCAAGAGCTTCATTTTGTTACTGCTGAGCAGCATTTCAAATGATGGCAAAGAAAGCTAGAGGCTTTGCTGCTAGTTTTTGTTACTGACAACACTGCCTGTGAGGGCAGCAGGACAGGACGAGTTTTCATGGAAGAGCAAGGAAGGAAATCAAGGCCCAATGAAAACAGAAAATCCACAAGAGATGCAAAGGTAAAGTTGCATGAATAAAACCCAGGGCTGGGAGCCTGCCACTACAGGCTTGCACATAATCTGAAGCTGAAGCAAACTTTACTCAGCTGATTTCAGCCAGGTATTTCTCCAGGTTGCAACTCCAACCAGTTTAGATCCCCTTCAAACTGCACTGAAATTTTTTTTAAAAGGAAGCTTTGCTTTAATCGAGTAACACAGGAATCTGGCTCAAAATTACATTTTAAACTTCTGATTTCCTGGAATTTAGTGAAAGACAGCTTTTGTATCAAGGGTAGCAAGCCCTTGGTGGTGCACTCTTCAAGTGGAACTGTCTCACAAGTGCAGCCTGCAGAAGCATCAGTTGACTTTTCAGAAAAGGCTTGATTCCATGCCAGTTTATAACTGCTTAATGCCATCTGCATGCCTGAAAAATTACCTGGAAAAAATACACTCTGCTACTACTTGCTGTATTGTTAAAAGAAGTCCAAATCTGGATTTGGCTGGCACCCCTGTAGTGTGCTACTAGTCAAATTAAATAAAGTATACTAGCATTTTACCAAGTTGTACCATCCTTCTTTGGAATTAATAGAATCCTTTTTCCAAATTCTTCATCTAGTCTTGTTCTGAAAATTTCTGCCTACAAAAGAAAAGTAGAAGCGTTTGGGCCTTTTTTAACATCCATGGTCAATGTTTTATTTCCTGCAGAACTGACCTGGTAGTGTATTTATTTGAGGGGATGGGGAGAAGGTGCTTTCAACTGGCTTGTCAATGGTTTGTGTTTCACACAGCTCTCTCCAGGCAACATTGTCACTTCCGGAGAGCTGAAGAGAGTCTGTGTTGAGAGTTCAGAGGAGCATTCTGTAAGCAGATTCCCTTCATTTTAGGAAACCTAAGGGAGAAAAATGTTTGCAGCACAGATACTTCCTTATTTCAAATTAATGTTCGTGCTTTGGCAGACTTGCCTGGGTGTTTTC
This sequence comes from Dendrocincla tyrannina, assembly GCA_035047865.1. NCBI lineage: Eukaryota > Metazoa > Chordata > Aves > Passeriformes > Dendrocolaptidae > Dendrocincla > Dendrocincla tyrannina. Next base: position 339,142 of record JAWWMP010000068.1, on the reverse strand, counting down.
CAGGTGCTGCATTATATGGGCACAGGCCAGAAGAGTCACAACGCCTGGCAAGCACCTCTGGGCTCCCACACAGACAGAGCCTCTGCTTGTCTGTGCTTACAGTCATCACAAATCTGTGTACAGACAGCTGCAGGCATCACAGACTTCCTTACAACCTAAGCATAAAGAAACTAGTCCAGTTAAGAAACACGCTGCCTTTGCAGCAACTACTAGAATAGGAAAAAGAATACAGACAGGCTCCAGTGGACATAAAGGGGCAAGTGTGTGTGTGAAGTGAATGCCATGCTGCCTGGCACATTTTCTGCTAACTGCCCTCTATTAAACGTGTTTGTAAAGTTAGCCAGAGCCCAGTACTTCATAGTTAAACACTCAAGACTGTTGTTCCAGAATGTTGCTCTCCCAACCTGCACCTTCCTCTCAACTCCCCTCAGCAGAACTCCTATGTAATTAAAATTTGTAGTGTAAAAAGCTGTAAAATAACCTAGTCGTAGTTCTGAGCATTTGCCAAGATTTCAGCTTGTTCTCTTCATCTTTAAAAAACTCCAATACTTCAGGGTCACTAGAAAACAATACTGTCTAACTTCAGAGCCTGTTCTTAGGATCACAACTCAAAAACTACGCAGCCAGGATTGGAATACAGCACTTACGCTAAACATACCAGCTCAACCTGAACGAGTGAGCCACAAGGGCCTGGTCACTGCCTGAAGTGTCTGAGGACTGATGTTCACTGCAGCGGTCCTCATGGAACTGCCCTTCCTGGTTCTACACAAAGAAATACAACTTTGTTGAATCTGAATTTTTTTTTATTTTTTTTTTATTTGTGTGTATTTTAAGTGGAACCTAGAGAGGAACAGAAGGAATAGGGTTGTATAAACCCCTGTTTTACTTGAAAGTGAATTCTTCCCCACAACACGTATAAGTTTCAGTAAGGTAAAACCAACTGAAGATAGGGCCATTGACAGAGATCTACTTGTCTTAAGCTTCTGTTCCACAACCTCACAAAAACTAGATTATTAAAAAAAAAATTACTAGGTGAGATCTGGTCCACACATCCTCAGGTAGCGAAGAAAATTTAACACGGGCGATGGTCTGGCACACGTTTTCTGGGGAGAGAAAGAAAAATCAGAAAATTCCCACCCACACAAGGTCCTCCCCACCCACACTTATTTTTAATCCTTAGTTGATATTTTGTGTTCAGTGCCAGCTTTATCTCACAGCACAAAAGGCAGTGTCACTTCAAAGACACACCAGCCATGACCGGGGCAAAAAAATGTGTGATTCAGAAAGCAGTGCTAACTACTTGGTATTAGGTGCTCATAAGGGATAACCCACCTATGAGCAGCAGTTCTTCCCAAACTTTTTAACAAACATGTTTTTGCTTTAGCTGCAGATTCTAGCTCAGAAGCAATCTGGCATTTCACTTCAATTCAAAAGAAAAGAAGAAAGCAGCATGATCCCTTACATTTTGGTCAGCCACTTTTGCAGATGTTTCAGTGCTATAAATGACAAGAGTAGCTGGTGACCTAAGACTAACTAGGCATTACTCAGGCACGCCACTGTAAGCTCACTGATGGCTCTAAAGGCCTGGTCATACTGCTAAAGCAATAAAATCATCTAATATAAACATTAGCATGACAGATGTCATGTTTCATTTCAAGTAAGGTATTTTTAGAACAAGCCTTTTCTGCACTGTTACACTTGCACAGAAGGAGGTTACTCTATACCACTGTAACTGACCATGCAGATGCTCAGATCATACCTTGGTGCTGCTTTAATGATGTCATCTACACGAAGAATCATTTCTGCTGCTTCAGCTGCGCTCAGCAAAACTTGTCTCTTGACTTGGAAACTTTCTGTTACTCCCAGAACTGCCATGTCTCCAATGATACCCTCTTTCATATCTGTAAGAAGAAACGTATTAAGAAGTTAGTTTGGGTTTTTTGTTTTTTTTTTAAACTTGGCAATTTTTTAAGGAAATTACAAGAAGCTGAGAGTACAGTAACTTACCTGCTCAAATGAACCCTATTGATAGTAAGGGAAGTATTAAATAAAGCCTTTCATCTCAAGGCTTCTGATTTAAGCCTGATCTTGTCATTACATACAAAAAAGTAATGATGAAAACTTTATACACTGCAAAGAGGAAACAAGAACCCAACAGGACTCTCAGCACTATTTCCTTAGGTATATTAAATTCAGAGTTCTTCTCCACAACTCTGTCGTTGTTGGTTTGGGGTTTTTGTTGGGGTGGGGAGGGAAAGGAGGGCAGGCGGGAGGATGTGTTTGTTCTGTTGGGTTTTTGGTTGGTTGGTTTTAAAACAATGCTTTTCTTTCTAAGCTTGATATAACTAGATTCAAGTAAGGAAAATGGTTTTTAGAGACGGAAACCATCTGCTTCAAAAACAAAGTTTTTCACTCTGCTGCCAAAAGCCTGGTAGAATAATAAATGCATGTAGCACTGTATGCCTATTTGCAAGCAAATAGAAATCAACCTACTCAGTTCTCCCAGCTGAATGTATGTGACAGACACATGATCAACTTTAATGAGCCTAATCAGCCTGCCAAACACCAATTCAATCACAGAAAGTAATACTGAGCCCCTTACCCAGTCCATAAGTAGTCTTCCCTTCACTGTGAGCAGCTCTGAGCTGAGCAACCAGATCGGCACTGTCATAGCCAGCATTATCAGCTATTATTGTTGGGATCTAAGAGGATAAACACATATTGTTTTTAATTAACACAGGGACCGATCCCTAGTAAACATGAAACATACCTTGATATTACTAGTTTACAACTATATTTCAAGTAGAGGCTTCCAAACCATGGCAAATGATCTGTTATAGTGATCAGAAGGGAAAGAAAAAAAAAACCAAACTACCTTTCTAAGGATTTTAAGACCCCGTTTTAAGAAAGTAGCTGAGAGGACAGAAGCATGCTAGCAGATTTGTCGTTCATTTTACTGGACAGAAAAAAAAAAATTTTGTCTTTTATCATGTCAGACTGCAACCAGAGAAATGTTTTAAGACCATAAGACTGCTGGTAAGCATTTACCACCTGATCATTCCATTCGCTCTTTCAGTGACAGCACTGCAAACTTGCATGTGATGACTGAAAAAGAATGTCAGGTGTTACCATGCTCTTGAATTTAATTTTTTGGGGAGAAATGTTTCCTATAGTCTTTCATTTTCTAAGAAAGGGTTTCCCTAATTTAAATTACAGGAAGGCAATCTTTTCTCGAATAGCACAACTCTATAAATGTTTCTCCTGACACTCATATTTCCTACTAAGATGGAATCTCTAATGCAAGCCTAAAACTTCTGGAAGTACCAGAGTATGAACACACTCAAATAGCACTACAGAGCACTAGCTATTTTCTAAATCAATTGTCAACTAAGTAAGATGAGATTTTTATGTACTATTTCTGCAGCACTTTTAGCTTGCAGGTAAGAGAAGCAAAAATCAGTTAGAGGAGGGCTAACATATGAACAGTCACAATTCTATAACATTCAGAATTTTTACAACACCAGCACTTTTTTTCTAGGAAAACAATTTCTCCCTCTTTGTTCATCCAAGATGTGTTGCTAAACTTCACTTTTTTATTTCAAACAACCAAAATTTTTAAAGCAACCATCTGATGTCATAAATTAGTAAACTTTGTGAAACTTTGTCTCTTAATCCAGCAATCTGATTAAATAAACTTACCATTCGTAAAGCCTTGGCAAATGACTCCATTGCAACAGACTCTTTGCCAGGTGTTCTGACAGCAAGTTCTGCAACAGCATTAGCCATCAGCATTTCTGAACAACCTATTCATTGAAGACATACAGGGGTTATATACCTGATGAACAGTAATACAAAATGTGCAGCATGTACAAAGTACAAAGAATCTAATATTCACCTCCACCATACACAGTTCTAGTGTCCTTCACAGTCTGGGCAAGAACACACAGAGCATCATGCAAAGACCTCTCTGCTTCATCTAGAATCTGCTGTGTTGCTCCACGCAAAACTATGGTACAAGCTTCACCTAAAAAGCACAAATGCAGAAAGATTAAAAAGAGAAACCAAAGACACAAAAAGAGGCTATCACAAAGCATTTGTAAAGGTTTTGCTATCATTGCAATCATGTTTTGTATCCCTTAGTTTTGGGGGGAAAAGAAGGCATGATGACATTTCACAGACAGAATGAATGCTATGCTATTGCTTTCATTCTACAGCACCTGATTTAACAGAAAATTAGTACCACCTCAAAACAACCCCTTAAAAACTTGCAGTACTGGCATTTACTAGAACAAGCTCTCAGGTTCTTTAAGTGTGACATGTTGCTACTTTTCTTGTTAATTTAATCTCTCAAAGCAGAAATCTTGGTTCCAACCCTTAAAAATGGTTATGTTCATACATCTTTAAGGGGTTTTACCGAAAAGCAAGGCTTTAATAAAAATGGTTACACGAAATTCCTACGGTTCCAAAATTCCTATGCCATACTGGTAACTGAACAGCGTTAGCAGAGGCTTAACACAAAGGTTACAACATGCCAATACTGATTCAACACTTACCCATTGCTACTCCAGAGAAATGAATGAGTTTATCTTCTCCAATCATGACTTCTTCAATAAGCTTGCAGCTTCCTAATTTTACTAGTTCAGGGTGATCAAAGGTTGATGCAATTTCACCACCTACAAATGTAAGATCAAGATTTCCTCATGTCAGCACATGGCACCAGAAAACTTCAACTAATGTTGGTAAATCCTTAAAACACCAATCTTTGGTTTCACATCACAAGGACTACAATGCTTTTGAATTCTGTTTGGATAAGAGATTAAATGTCCATCTTTGCTGGAATTAAAATGTCAGTATGTTTCAAATTTTCATAGTATTTACTGATGAAGTGCTTATAAAATACTAAATCAAGTTTCTTATGCTTTAAAACTTGAGGTTGTAACAGTATTCATTTTGCCTGCGTGATGATGGCTGAGAACCAGTGACTACCACTCTCCTGAAACACAAGTCTCATGCCATGACATAGCAGAAATGTTGTGCAAGATTTGTAAACTGACACAAAACAGGTATTACAAACACCAAAATGTCTCTGAACAGACTACTGTCCTAGTACTTTCCGCTTCCTCTTAGAAAACTATTTACATGTATGCATTCCCAAGGCATGCTCAGTTATTCCACATTAACTTGCAGCACTGCCGCAGTTGTAGCAGTACAGGAAAAACCAAGATTTGTAGTAGAGTTTGTGCTTATTAAGAACTTGTTCTTTTTTTCAGCTATACTACTCGATCCAGTGTGGTCTGGTAAAACCTACAGAATTTGGTTTAATTTGTTCCAGAATATAAGCAGTCTTCCTCTCAATCAAGCATTAGTGTGTGTCAATGTGCCTACAGACAGTTATGCATAATTGTTACTTCAGTTCTGCTGAGCTAAACAAGTCAGTGTCTTTTCCTCTCTCCCTGCAAAGCAATTCTCCATCCTCCTGACCACATTCACAATCAACTTTTTATGACATGCCAGTTACCTAACCCTAACTTCTGCGACGAGAATCATCTGAAGCATTCCAGAAGTTTAATTTCCATTAGTTACTAGAATCACATTTATGCTGACAACTCTTCAAAATATCCAGCCTGTTCCTATCATTTGAGGTCCATCTCAAGTCAATGACTCAGGCCCACATTTTTAACTAAGGATGACTCTTTAGCTTTCTCTATCATCATGATCAAAATACAGCCATTTAGACCATGGTGGCGTTATAGAATCAAGAATGGGTACTAACTTGGGAGTCATCATCTTATTCTTTCTATTGCTAAATTTCACCTCTTCCCTAGAAAGCAAGCATTTCAAAAGCTGACCAAGCAGGGACTTACCTGAAAATATTTTTAAAATATGAAAGAAAATTAGTAACTGACACTAACTTGCTAAATTATATCCCAGTTAGCATTATGATCCTTTATTCACAGATGCTGAAGAAAAAAAAAGTATGTTTAATGTTTACTAAAGATCAAACAAATAACCTGTTCCTCCAAGTTTCATACAATGAGATACCCTACACACCTGTGACAAGAGCCAGACGTTCTACACCAGCAAAGTCTGCATGTTCAATTGCCATGACACCAGCAGCTCCAAAGAGTTGTTCAGGGTAGTTGTAGATCAACTGCCTACAATTAAAACACATCTCTCCATTACACACAGAACCAACCTCCTAAAATACCAAAGCAACAAGGACACCAGATTCTTGGTAGCATGGACACAGGACAGATTTCTGAAAGCTACAAAAGCAATCAGCGTATGAGGAACCTGCCACACACAGAATGCTACATCACACAGAAGCAAATGTAGTGACAGGAAAATGTACAAAGCTAAACTCAAAAACTGATACTTTCTGAAATACCCTTCCCCTGAAGAAACGCTATCATATTAAGCACAGGGAGCCACATGCTTTGGATTCTAAGTCCCTTGATCCTAAGTGCCTGCTGGGCACTTGACTGCCTATTCTAACAGGGTGCACTAGAAAAATGTGTGAAGTAACATCTTTAATTCCTTCACGAATCAAAAATCCAAACAGCATACAACTCTACAGGAACAATAAATGGCTACTCTTGTAATTTACACAAATAAACCAGAGAAGAGTACGTGTTCCTTTATTAATATGTGTACCACTCTCTAGAATGAAGTAGTTATCTAAAGCTGAATGGTCAATGATCACTCAGGAGTGCTATGCCAGATTACTTTTCCGTTCCAAATCAGAGATTGGGGGTTGCAAAGAATCAGCAGGAGCTGGGAGAAGCCATCTCTGTCAAAAAAAAAGATGCTTCTAATCTATCTTCAAAAGAGACAACTGGTGCTGCTGGGTATGCACAGAGAAGATTCTTCCTACTCTGGACCCATATGGCCTTGACCTTTGACAAGCATCTCCTCAGCACTACTTACCTGACTAACATTTACAGTAGCAGATGTGAAGTCAATCTACATGCCTATAAGCAGAAGTCAAATTTACCCAGAAATAAATCTGAAGGCGTAGTCAATCTAACTGCAATACCTCTAGCCTGGCTACATGAGCTTCCTTAGAGCAACTACCTGTGTCAGGGATGAAGTTAGGGATTTTTTTCTTGCATGCTTCAAAGGATTCTTCCATCAATTTGACAACAAGACTTCTGACTCTTGGACTCTGTATATGTACCGCATTCACCAGAGTGCTCATTTTGCCTACACACAATAGATGTGAAGGCATAAATGGAGGGACTAAGAGAGTCATCAGCCTGACAGTGGTTCTTACAGATGTTTAACATAAATTTTGAAGGTAAGTTAGAAGACACACTATGCTCTGAGAGCAAATTTTTACTATTGTGGAAAACAGTGCTACTCTTGTAACTCCTACCCTGTGGTGTAGTGCTAGGTAATCACCTCCCTAGTAAAACTACATGTTGCACTGAACCACCAGGTGTCAAATTGCTTGCACCTATGGCAGTTTCACTCAAATGAGAATTACTCAAAAGGCAGAAATGTTTTTCATCTTTAAAAAAACGGTTTTTTACACTGTGACAGTTCAAGAAAGAAGCACACTACTAACAAGAAAAAGTTCATGACAGGGTCATAGGCACATGCCAAACACTCCTGAGCTCTGAGCAGTACTGCAGCACCTGCATTTTAATGCAGGAGAAAGCATAGCAGGTTTAATCTGAACTAATGCATTGGGCACCACAGACTCCTTCAGCAGCAATTTTCCCCCAAAGGGGGGCACACGGATATCGACAATGCTGCTGGTATTTGTAACTAAATAAATCTGTTAGTATAAAAGCATGTGATTTTGCTTCAACTGGAAGTAAATACAAATCCCTGAATAAATATTATAATTTCTTCCTCTTTAAAACAAAACTAAAACAAAATGAGGGGGGCCACAGTGCACGAGAGGAAGCACAGAAAATAACACTGGCATCAGTCAGGTGAATCAATTAAGCACCAGGCAAGAGCACCTAATACTACAGATACAGGCATAAATAATGTTCTTTACACTCGTACAATACTAAAATAATGCTACTCTGTAACTTTCACCTTTTTCCAAGAAATACATACCTGTTAATAAAGCAGTTAATCCCATGTTTAAGAATACGCTCTACTTTCTCCTTCATTTTTTCTTTTTCTGCCTGTTCTATTTCTGCCACTTTTGCTGTAGAGTCCACTCTAACTCGAGAGCCAAAAATCTACATCAAGGAAAATAGAGTTCAGTCTCAAAATTCCATTTAAAGAACACAGTTTCACAACAATAGTTCTGTCACATACCTTAATCTTGTCTGTATCCATACCAGTATTTGCAATAAGAATCTTTGCATTTTCAATTCTTTTTGGCTGATTCACACCAATCTTCTTGTCAAGTAAAAAGCCTGTAGTAACAGAAAGGTCTCGTAAGACTTAAATTAAAAAGGGAGAACAATTAATTTAAATTATTACAAAATTTCCTCATATTTAGTATTCAATTTAATAGTAATGCAATGTTGCCTGGAAGAAATTTGCATAGAGATGTGTAACTTTTTACAGTTGTTACTTCTCAAGCGCAAATACAGTCAACATCCAAAGACTTACCTTCATCTAAGTAGGAATCAGCCAAACTTCCACCAAGTTTCTTAATGACATGAATAGCCTCCAAATTACCAGAACCTTTCAACCTAAGAACAGCCTCTACAGCTAGCTTGACAAAGTGGTCCTTATGGTGAGTAAGTAATTTTGATGAAAGAGTTGTTCCTGCAATGTTCATCAAGTCTTCACGGAACTTCACTTCATCATTACTAAAATAAAGACAGTTCAGTTAAAGTGGCAAGTCTGAAAGCCTTACTGTCATTAGCTACCACTGAGAGCCTCCGCCCACTTCTTGCAGCCTGTGTCTCCACGTACCAAGTTCCATTTTGAGGAACACTGCACTGAATCCCCCCACTGCCCCACAATATAACCTTCTATTTGAAATACGAGCTCCATCAGGAGAACTTTTGCATTCAATTTTATAAAGTCCGTGCTCTCAAAGAGTCAGACAAGGTGAATAGTCACATTTAAATTCTGAGTATGAAATCTGAAATCACAAGCTCAGATTTTTGTTCCAGGGAGCAAATTATTACTCGTATTTTGTTCCTGCACATTGTATTTTAAGTAATATCATAAAGCTTCCGTAATTCACCTGAAAAAAGCAGTATTTTTTTCTTAACTGTTAAAATTCATTAACTCAGTCTTTATTCTACTTTAAAGAGAGGGGAAAATTTAGTGTCCTATAATTTTCATTGATGTTTTGATCTTGAGTAGTCTTTTATAAAGAGTTACAGCAAATGGACATTACTAACCCATGATCCACAGCTGCTTTCAAGAGTGCCTCTCTTGAAGCCTTTGTGGCTGCTCTCCAGCCTGCAATGATGGTCTGAGGGTGAATCTTCCTTGCAATCAGTAATTCTGCCTCCTATTTAAATGAAACGGATAATTAATTTTTTCTCCCCAAGGTACAGTTACCCTAAGTAGGAAAGACACTTACAAATAATCAGAGAATTCTGAGTAGCAATAAAAGGCAGAGAGAGCTATAACAACAAAATTAAAGTCACCTTACTGGCAGGTATTTTCCATCCTAGGCAAATATAATCTGCCCTTGGAATATCATCACAAAATTCTAATTAAAAAAATCTCAAATACAAAGAGCAACCAGACTTATACTTCAAAACAGCAATCTTTCACTTCATGTTTGAGATCACTTTCCTGTGCACTTATAGAAGCAACTTAAAGTGTAGTTGAAAAAAAGCTATCTTCATTTTTTTGAGGAACTTGGCAAGCTGATGGATCATTTCTAAGATGCTCTTGATCCCAGTTCCTGGATTTGAGATGATTAGCCTTTCTAGCACAGCTCTGCTAACAAGAATTACTTCTCAAGTCTTTCATACTTTGATTTCAGGTTTAGAGTGTGCAGTGTAAACTTTTACACTTCTACATACACATAAAACCCATGCAGAGTTTAAAGGAACATTATGAATTCAGGTCCAAAGAACAAAATTCAACAGGGTGGGGTTTTTTTCTCATTAATGTTATGGAAAAAGGTTTCAGAGGACCGAGCATCACAACTAAGCAGTGCTGCGTGCTGCCCAGTGCAATATCCAGGAAGTAACCTCTAAGAGTGGTGTTTATCTGTTTCACTTGCATAATGAAATAACAGAAGACAATTTTCTAAAATGAACCAACCTATAATATTTGAGATTTTGTAAGGAATAAGGAACAATAGTCTAAACCAACAAAAAAACTGATGATGCAATACCTAAGGGTTGTATTTTCCCCTATCAATTCCAACAGCAACAGAGCAAGCTATTCCTTCCTATACCTTGGGAACCCTCTTCACAAACACAGGATAACACAGCTCCTACTGGTGGTACCACAGGGGTACACTGCCAAACTGAAACACATCTGAAAAACCGTGCTATGTTTTACCCTCAGTAATTCAGCTGCCAACACTGTGACAGATGTAGTTCCATCGCCAACCTCATCATCTTGAACCTTTGACATATCTGAAGAAGGAAAAGATGGTATTAATGTTTTCATTCAAAACACCATGCTCGCCAGTACCAGACACAATTATTTTTCTCTCATATTAGTTTGGAGAAAAAAAACAAATCCTCCTATTTATTTAAACAGGGAAGTCCAAGAAAACCACAAAAAAACATGAGTTGCAAATCAAGTTTAGTGTCCTTCAAATTCCTGCCCTTTATCTGCAACCCAGACACCAGTTCCAGCCTGGTGATGGTGAAGTGTTACTCTACTCTGCCCCCAGTCCTAAAGATGGTCGTCAAAACAAAGTACAGCCAGACAGAAGCTCTACAGTAAACATACATCAGAGACTATAATAACCAAGTATGCCACATGAACCACTGACAAACTGGGACTCAGCAAACATGAAATCATTAAGGAACTTAACACCCAGTTGTTCTGCTTGTCCCCAGAACCAGACCATTGGCATAGCAAGACAGTTGACTGCAAAGGTAAACTCTGTCCAGAGTACAATGCTCACTAAGTGACAAGGAAAGATTTAGATCAAGGAGAACAAGGGAGAACGTCCGTTCCGCAGGTTTCTGTTCCAAATTTTCCCAGGGAAAAAAGAGGGGCACACAGCTGTCTATTGTCCCTTCTGACTCCTGGGGCAAACCACGGTTGAGGGAAAACAAGAACACACCTGAATAGTTTTGAAGAGCAGCATACAGCTTAATGTTACTTTTGCAGAGTACCACAATTTTTGCAGTACCTTGCACTCCTTACTTCAGGATTTCTGCTCCTCCTTCCTTCAATTTTTCACAGTATTTGAAGAATACCTTTCTAAGAACAGATAAAAACTACGTAATAATGTTACAAATAAGCAATACCAAGACTTTAAGAACTCACCAACCAAGACCTTGGCAGCTGGGTTGTCGACTCCAATAGCTTTCAGGATGGTTGCACCGTCATTGGTAACTGTTACAGAGCTATCTCTCCCAGTACTTAAAAGAATTTTGTCCTACAAGATGCAAGATTTAGAAAACTAGTTGAAAATGTACTGTAACTATCAAAGCTGAATTAAAAGCTATGACTACTGAGAGTTTGCAGCTGCCTTACCATGCCTTTAGGTCCCAGGGTGCTCTTGACTAGGTCACCAATGGCAATGGCACCAACAAAGGATGACTGAAATGAAAATAAACATTTATTTCTACTGTAATACAAGAATTATACACTATTCGGTAGCTTTCAAGAGGACATTTTAGCCCAACCCTTCTACAGCCACACTTCTTTCAAAGGAGGCTGGGTCCAAATTGGTTAACTGCTACATCTTGATAACAAGGTCAAATATACTTAATTCTTAGAGAAAGCAAAAAAAGCCTGCCTCAAAGACAGAAGAAATATCTTCCAATAAAACACCCACCTTTGGAGCTACAGTACAGAATTACTTAGTTTTTGAACAACAAAGTTTATCTAATTGTCAGTATAAACACCACTTCACCTCCCTTCCATTGACAGACATGCAACAAGGAAAGACAGAGATAGAAGCTGCACATCATCATATACTGAAAGTATTTTTAGCAGTAGAAAAGACAAAGTTTAATTATCTCCAGTACTACCAGTTTCTTAGAGAACTAAACTTACCAACCGAGCTGTTTCCGCCTTCTCTTCATCTGCACCTGCCTTGAAAATGTTCACTGGAGCAAGAGAAATGGATGCCTAGAACACAATTAACGTAAGAATATTCATCTGCCGTTAACAAAATTATGCATTTTAAAAGGAAATCCCTGACACTAACAACCTAAACAAAGTTTTTATTATTAAAATTACTTCCATACCCCCAAAAATGGTATATTCAAGATAAATTCACCTTGACTGTTGCTTGAATGTCTGTTTGGCAATCTCGTAGCCATAACCCACCCGGAGGGCATGCAGAGCACGCTGGCTGATGGATCCGAGCCCCAGGGCTGGCTCTGCGCTGCTGCCCCGCCCCGAAGGAAACCCTTCGCTGAGCACTCTGAGGCTTTAGTACTTTGGTATCTCGGTGGAACCCTTATTTTGGGGGATTGTTTTTGGTTTTTTCCATATCAATGAAAATTAATTACAGCAGCATGAATAAGGCCTAACACGTGCAAACCACCTGAGGTCTTAAATGAACAGGGACCACAGACCAAGAGAACGCTCGCGTGGACGTTCTGGAGCCGGGGGGGCCGGTGAGAGCGGGGGTCGCTCCTGGCGGGCCGGGCCCCGCCCCGGCTCCAGAACCTTCCGCCCCCGGGCCCCGCGCGGGAAGGCCCGGCCAAGGCCTCCAGGCCCTGGGCGCGCCCGCCGCTCCACCCCGCCCTTCCCCCGCCGCGCCGCGCTGCCGCCCACCATGCTGCCGGTACCGCCGGGACCCGCCGCTGCCACAGAGCCACCAGTGCCACCAGCTCCACCAGTGCCACCAGCGCCACCAGTGCCACCAGCGCCGCCGCCGCCGCACGAGCTCCCCCGGAAGGAGCGTCACGGGCCCCGCCCCTGCTTCCGGCGGCGCGCGCCGCGCTGGGGGGCGCCGGGAGGGACCGGGCCGGGCAGCGATGTGGGCACCGAGCCCGGAGCCGGCCCTGGGGTGTGCGGCGCTTTGAGCGGGTCCTGTGACCCGGAGGGTGTCAGGAGGGAATTCTCGCTTGTGAGGGTGGAGAAACACTGTAGCAGGCTGGCCGGAGAAGCTTTAGATGGATGGATGGGTGGATGGATGGATGGGTGGGTGGATGGATGGATGGATGGATGGATGGAGGGATGGATGGATGGAGGGATGGAGGGATGGATGGAGGGATGGAGGGATGGATGGAGGGATGGAGGGATGGATGGAGGGATGGATGGGGACAGGGTACTGGCTTGTGCTGGAACGGGGTCTGCTTCCTCCCCACAACTCCCGGACAGGAGGATGGAGCCGGGAAGGGTCGGGCTCTGCTGGCAGCAGCAGAGATGATGTGGCCTTAAGCTGCACCACGGGAGGGTCAGCTTGGACACCCCCATGGGGAGGGATTTCTTTGTGGAAAGGGGGATTAGACCCACCCATGGAGGTGGCACTAGGTGCTGTGGGCTGGGGGACAAGGTGGGCATGGGGTACAGGGTGGGCTTCATGGCCTGGGAGGGCTTTTCTGGGATTCTGGGACCAAAGCCATGGCTCCTGGGCTGCTGTGGGGAATGTTCCCCCTCAGTGTTGGGAATGTTTTTCCCCTCAGTGTGGGGAATGTTCCCCCTCAATGTGGGGAATGTTCCCCCTCAATGTGGGGAATGTTTCCCCCAGTCCCTGGGGTTTGGGGTCAGGCTGGGCAGGGCAGGGTTTGTGTCCATGTGAGGGCTGAGCTGGAGGGTGAAGGTTGGGGGGTTATTCCAGCTCGGAAGGGCCCATAGTGGGACATCTGACCCTGCTCCAGCAGGGCCATCCCAGGGCACATGGCACGTGGCACTGGAATATCCCCAGTGAGGGACATTCCACACCCTCTCTGGACAATCTCTTCCTCTGCTGGGTCACCACACAATGAGGAAGTTGTTCCTCATGTTCACATGGAATTTCCTGGGCATCATTTTGTGCCCGTTCCTCTTGTCCTGCTGGTTGGCAGCCCCGAGCACGGCCCATCCTCTGGCACCATCCCTTCAATGTTCACACACACTGATGAGGGACATTTGGGGTGCAGGGATGGAGGTGTGCGAGGGGCTGGGGCTGGCCCAGGGGCAGCAGCAGGGATGGGGCTTGGCAGGGATGTGCAGTGGCCTCTGTGTGTGCTGTGCTGGGGCTGCTGCTGGCACAGAATCACCCAACAGGTTGGAAGGGACCTCTGGAAATGGGCCAGGTCGATCCAGGGACCTCCAGGGCTCCCTGGCACCCAGGGTATGTGTTTGTGTTCCCCCATGGACACTCACACACCCTGTTTGCAATACAAAGCCTTCGCCCCTGCGTGAGCTTCAGACAGATTAGACCTAGTCTCGAGTGTTGCTTTATCAGCAAAAGTTAATTCACACTTTTAAGTGGGGTTTCAGTGTTAACCACAAACTCCTTCCTCCACAGAAGTGCCTCTTTGAAGGCTTTAGTAGGGGATCTTCTCGATAGAGCCATTATCCCGTGCTGTGTTTTGATCCTGACCCTAACCCACTTCATGATGTGCTTTACTAATAAGCATGTCCAGAAATGCATGGCTCCATTTTGCTGTCAGTAGGCGAAGGGCAAACCCCTCCCTGATAATTATACCGTTTGGTGACCGCAGAGGTTAAAAATCTGATTGCTGGTGTGTGTTTCTTCCCTCCTCAGTGTCACTGCAAGGCACTTACCCTGGGAGCACTCCCTGCCTTTGGCAAGGGTTCAGGGCAATGCTGTGAGGAACACGGAGCAGTGTTGGGGACCCACTGTGCACCTGGAATTCCCGGGAGAGCTGTGGAATGTGCTCTGTCCCAGCCACGGGGTGACAGCCACGATTGCGTTGCAAAAACCAATACAAAAATGGCCCACTGGACACACTTCCAAAATGGTTTTAAATGAGGGACGTAGCTGAAACTGTTCCACGAGCTGGATTTGGTGCTTTCTGGTTTCCATCCCATCTGTGGAACACTGTAAATGCAGTGTGTGATCTGCATGCAGGCTCTGGTGATGCCAGCTATCCACTTGGGTAAATGATGCCACCCTGAGCTAATGCACTGGGTGACTGAGAAAGGCAAGCCTAGGCATGCACAAGTTCTGAGCTGTGAGCTTTAATTGAAAAGATTTGAAGAATTTTCTGGTGGTTGTGATGAAAATTTTTCAGAGCCTGGTTGTGAGGAACTGATGGGGACTGCAAATGTGCCGAGTGTGGAACAATAGCTGTGAGACATGTGAACTGCTCCGTGTCAGCATATGCTGTGCCAGATGCCAACAAACAGAACTGGAGGGAAGAACATCGCTGGGGTTGGGGCTCCAACAGGAGACAGCAAAGGAGGCATTAAAAGGAGGCAGCAAATCACGAAGATGTTGCACAGTAGCCCCTGAAACAGGGGGTAGCATAATTATGTGGGCTAATGAGCAAAAGAGGATGCAGAAAACACACAAATTACAGTGATGACAAAGCAAAATGCTGTGATGTATTGTGCTACCTACAGCTGTGATCCTGTCAAACCTGCCTGGTGAACTGGGATGAGCCAGGGCTGCCCCTGCAAGGCTCTCTGCTGACAAACCAGGAGCGCTTCGGTGGCTCCTGTTTAGGAGGCAGATCCAGAGGTGTGTGAGGGGGTGATCCCTATCTATCCATCACTGATTTGGGGCACTTTGAAATTCCTGGATGAAAGATCCCCAGGGCATCCCCGAGCAGCCGAGCCTTTCCCTCTCTAGGAGATGCCATCGTCTCTCTTTTGTGGTTTTATTTCTTCCTTATTTTGACTGGCTGTCGCTGCGTGGTTTCTGCAAGGCTTGTTTGTTGCTCTTCCCGAGCAGGGTATTTTTCCTTTAGCCTGTCTAACTGAAAACAAATGGTGGGCTGCATGTGGGAATGCAGCTTGGGAACAGTGGAGATCAAAGGAAGGTCCTGACTCAGTGCTGGGCTGCATTTCCCTTTATCTGCCTCCCACCAAGCTGTGCCTTGTGATTTGAACCTCGCTGCCTTCACTTTTGTGTCTGAGCATCTTTGCTTTAAAAAAACCAAAAAAATTAAAAAAAAAAGGGCAAATGTTTCCCCTTCTTCTTTCTGTTTCTTGTCAGTCCTTGCTAATTTTCTGGAAAACTTTAATGGCCCTTCCTGATGCCAGGAAATGCTTCCACTGCAATGCCCAGTGCAGAGCCCTGCTATCCAGCTTCTCCAAACGGGCAAGGAGTGCTCAGAATCTGCTGTGTGTCCACAGGGCTTGTCTGCCCTTTCCATGGGTCTGAAGGTCGCTGCTGGCCAGGGCTTCCAGGAGGAAAACTTACCCAGGGGATGAGAGGGAGGGCTATGGCCAGGGGGCACCTCCCCCAGGCCTGGCTCTTCAGCTTCACATTTAATGAGTGCTGCATAGTTATTTTTTGGCAAGGGTATCCATTTTTTGCTCAAGGGAGGACTTTTAGATCCGTGTGACTATCTTTATCCACTTTTTTTTTCACTGTGGAACATGACTGGGGAAATTGGAGAAGGGGGTTTTGCCTGGCTTGGAATTGCTGGGGTTTTGGGAGTGGCTTTTTGCCTGGCAATGTCAATGCCAAGATGCCTCTGCTGAGAGAAGCTCTGGGGAGCAGCTCTGTGTTTCGTTTCTGTGCTTTGAGAAGATGTTGATGTGAGATAACACCGTATCTCTCCTTCCTTTACTTCGTGTTCTGCTTCTCTTAAATATTTTCCTTGGAGTGAAATGATAAATATTTAAGAAATCAGTTGTATTTGGACACTTCTGCGCTTTCTCTGTTTGTTTGAGAAGATGCTGATGCCAAACAGTACTAGACTCTGTTTGTATAATAAACCACGACCACAACAAAGACGTGTGACAGAAAAAGAGGTGGGGAAAGGAAGAGTGAGAGACAATGTATTTCTGTTCCTGAAAGCTGCTTTGCATTTCTATAGCACCTTTCCTCTCAGTATTTCAGGGCACGTCACAAGCATTAGTCATGGCTGGATTTGGGAGAGGAGTGAGGCAATTCCTGTCACCCTTCAGAGAATGAGTCTCCAGGACACATATATTTTTATATATATATATATATATATATATATAACCCAGGTAGAAAGGCAGATCCTTCCCGGAGTGGGGTTGCTGGTCATTATTGTATATTCAGAGGGCCTGTTTTATAGGGGTGTTGAATTGGGGCTCCTGGAGAAATGCTGCAGAGAATCTTCTCAAACCTACCAGGACAGGTTTTGCCATCAAGAAAAAAGCATCAGCATAAAATTTCCTTAACTTCAGTTTTGAACCAGTCCTCATTTCAGCTGGAAAAGCAAGGATTGGCATATCAAGTGTGAAATCTTGCCTCTGTGGAAGGCATTGCTATTGACAATTGGGCCAGGCTCTCTCCCAGAAGGAGATATTAATGATAAGAGCAAGAGATTTCAGTCAAGTAACTTCAGTAGCAATCTGGCATGTTGGAGAGGGCTCTGCGGGAGGAGAGACAAAGGCTCTGTCATTACCAATATCCCGACTCATGTTTTCAGGGAATAAATACATCTTTTCCTGGCAGTGGGTGTATTAACTCTGTCCAGCTCATTGCTCGGCTGGTCACTCTGTGACAGGCTGTGCTCCCTTCCCCAAGGTTTGGTATTCAGACCTCTCAGCTCCTGCTCATCAGTTATAGGAGAGAGATTTCTTCCTACAGTGCTTTATGGCTGGAATATATTTTATTTTGGAGTATCTCCCTGAGTTATGTAGGACAAACCCAACATATCTATGTTGTAAAAGCTGCTCATCCTTGGGAAGGGGAAGGGTGTGGTGTGTCCCAAATGAGAGATAACACTCTGTGACTCGCTGGCTGCTCCTGCGGGGACCCAGCACGGGCATTTGTCACTGATGATGCCACAGCTTGTTGCTGTTGCGAGATGTTTTCTAGAAGGAGTGATAAACAGGGAGATATCTAAATAATGTGGTCACACCGGGTGTGATGCTGGAGCATGTGTTGTGTGTGGTTAGCAGCAGAGATGAGTGACTCAGAGAGCTTATTGAGGGTTAAAAAGCTCTGGTGGGGCTGATCCCTGTTACCCCCAAGGTAAAACAGCCCCCAGATTCCAAAGAATAGTTGACCCAGAGCCTTTAATTGGGCACATTTCAGTGCACATGCACAGCTCCGTGAGTGCCAGTGACTTCTGGCCTCACAAAGATAAGCATTCAGAATAACTGAGATCAGATTTTTAATGAACCATTCATTTAGACTATTTAGCAAAGAAATGACCATTCTCTGAAATGGCTTGGCTGAAATAGTCATTGAGTGCTCAAAATGCTTGCAAACAGCAGTTGAATTTTGCAATGCTCTGTAGCCTTCACCCCAAGAACTGGGCGTTTTTCCACCCTTTAAAAATTATTACTATTCTGTCACCCCTGTGAAGAACATTGTGTTTGGTTATATGAGGCAATGAGAAAGATTGGAATAAATTGATTTTAAAGCCTCCAACCTCTTAATGTTTACAAAATACTCTTAGTCTCTGGGCCTGTGCATATGTAAAGTTCAGCTGTGTATAAATACAATATTACTTTCTTTTCCAGCCTGTCTCTTTGATGGTCAAATCCACCCAGATAAGAGCACGGGCTGCCGAGTGGAATTCTTCCACTTACTGGGCTTCTCCTTGCGTGCAAATGTGATGCTCTGCTCGGGACACAAGAAAACTGCTCTTTTGACTGCTTGCTCTTTAATCCTCCCTGTGCAGTCTCAGAAATGTTCCTGGAGCTGCAGTGCCACGAAGCAGCTGGGAAATCAAGTGACTCCCTGGGTCAATCCCATGGCTGTTTCTCCGAGAGCAAACTCCCCTCCAGCTGCCCTGCCCTCGTGTCCAGGGAAGCAGGGATGGGTGGCAGCCCTGTGCTTGGGCACACAGTTTCTCTCTTTAACCCACCCCTGCCATATTTTCCTGAAGTTTGCAGACTTGCCATTTTTTGGGGTATATTCGGACAGATTCCCCAGCTGTGGGATGGGCATTGCTCCATCAGTGTTCCAGGTGGAGAAGTGTCTCAGCTTGCTCTGGGAATGAGAGCAGGAGCAAAGCAGGGAACAGGGGCCCTGCAAGGCTCAGCACTTGCTGTGCATTTCTGTGACTTGCTAAACGAGATCTCTGTTTAACAACTTGAGTGTTTTTTCTGTGGAGAACTGACCCTGGGTTTGGGCTGTTGGTGGGAATTAGGACATACCAGTGTCATCCCCACGCCGTGGGGAAAGATGAGCAAGGACATGAACTTAAAACATCAGAGCACTGAGGGAAACCCAGGGAATGCAGCTGGGAAAGGATATCCAAGGCACTGTGTGATGGCCAGAGCAGCCCCTGCCTTGTTTTCACAGACACCAACTTCGTGCTGCTCCACGCCATAGCAATGCCAATTTTGTTGTGTAATAATTTGTATATTTATGGCAGCGTGTGGCCAGAGCTGCCTGTTCCTATCCATGTCTCTCTGTTGCCTGGAGTGAGTGAACGTGGCAGAGTGGAGCAGGCCTGAGCTTCAGCTGCACAAGCTGGATGAGAATCCTGTGAGAAATGCATTTTTAATCTTAGATTTTCTCCGTCTCTGCTAGAGAGTGGCTTAACCCCTGGGACAGGAGCTGGAACATCCAGCTGTGCTAATGGTCACTGTGGCTTTTCCTCCTCCTGGGGTTGGCTTAGAGTTGGGCTGCTCTAACCCTGAGCAAGTGGGATGAAGTCTTTGGTTCAGAAGAATGAGTTGAAGGACAGCTGATGGATGGGGGCCGGGAACCATCACGGGGGGCAATCTGGGGGTGACCTGCTGAGATGGGGACAGCTTAACCCAGAGTGACGGCTGTCAGGGCTGGAGCTGGCAGGAGAGCTGAGCTCTGCCTTTGCAGCCACTGAGTCCCATCCCTGCAAGGGGGAGAGGGCAGGGAGGCAGAGCGAGGGGCTGCAGGTGCCAGGAATGCCCCCTGGTACCTGCTGTGGAGCTGGGGGGACGTGTGGCATCGGAGGGGCTCCAGGAGAGCCTGGCAGAGCTGTCAGTGCGAGCACATCACACACACCACGCTGCTGCTTGGCAGGCTCTGCCTCCTGGGAGCTTGGGGGTGTTTCTTCCCCTCACATGCACTTTAGACACAGCTGTGTTTTGGGGGAGGAAAGAGGGAAATGCATAACAAAGGTGAAGAGGGTTTAAGAGCAAGCAGGGCAGAGCAAGACCGAATTATTTTGCTGTGCCCTATATTAATGTTCCATTTATCCCTCTCCTGAAGTGGAACTCAGCTGATCTCTGTGCAGTCCTCGTGGGTCTGGAGCTCACCCCACACTGGTGATCGTGTGGTGTTTGGGTTGGGTCAATCAGCATGGGAAGAACCTCTGAAGGTTTTGGTGAAATCTCCATCTCGCTTAGAACTCAAGGGCTGGGGCAGCTTTTTGGCTGCTCTGTCATTCACAGAATCCCAGAATATCCTCACCTGGAAAGGACCCACGAGGACCATCGAGTACAACTCGTAAGTAAGTGCTCAAATCCACAACCCTGGCATTATTGTTATTCCAGGGAACTGATCCCACATCTAAGAAAAGAGAGGAGGTTACTTTTTTCAAGCTTTTATTAATTTTTTAAAATTTATTTTGTTAATTTTTTCATTGCTTTTGTTAATTTTTTTATTTCTTTGACATATTATGAAATTCAGGGCTGGGTAAAACTCTCCAGTTTTTTGGGTTGAAGAAGAGCCACGGCTGAAACAACTTCTTTTATCTGGCTCTGAACTCTCCAAAAGCTCAGGGTGGGTGGTTCCTCACATCAAATGCACCAACTGAGAATTCCTGCCTTTGGAGACTTCCACTTAAGAGCAGAGTTTTTACTTTCCTCCACATACCTCAGGGCTGGGGGAAGCCCAAACTGATCCTCGTATGATTTACGAGAACATAATCACAATCAGCAGCAGTTGCTGCCATAAGATGCTGGTGCTAAACAGGAATCAGCATTGCATATTTATCTGGAGGGTGAAAATATCTACAAATACCCATAAATATATTCAGTTATTATTAGAAGAGCTATTTAAATCTCCTAGTGGTTGGGTGTCCCAGATATCAGCTGATGGAAGGAAGGGAAACCTCCTCTTGCAAGGAGTTCCTGGGAATGTTCCATCCTGAGTTTTGCTGCTCCAGGGCAGTTTTCCTGGGCAGGGCACTCATTTATTCATCTCATCTTTCACAAAACTTACTCCACAACTCCAATATTTGTGGCAATTTGCCCGTGCTGTGTGACCTTTATACAAAGACAGAAAAGCTCGGCAAGGCTGCTCTTGTTTTAGGGCACAGTCTTTAAGAAAACTAATTAATCCAGCACTCAACCAATGCTTATTTGCATATTTTTTTAAGGACAGCTTCTTTTTTTAACCCCAAATACTTTGTGGTGCTTTGTTTATGCAAATAAACGATTCTTTAGGAATTTAATCATCTTAAAACTGAATGTTTCTATATTTACTTTTAAAGTGAGTATCACCTACTGAGCCCTCACACGTTACCTGCACCTTTGGGCCTCACAAAAGTTGACACAGAACTATAAACCTGGAGACTTTAGAACAGCTCAAAACTCAGTATTTGCCTTCACAGAACCCACAGTAAAAACTTACTGAACTACTTAGTAATGATCTAAAACCTCCCCCCGACTTTTGCTGTCCTGAGGGTCAATTTGTAATAATCCTGCAGTAAAAAGCAGAAATCACAGTAATTTCTAAGGGCAGGCTGGACCTCAGCACATAATTCTTTTAGGCTCCTGTAGACATTATTACACTTAAAGTCCTGCATAAAACCCTTAATCTGCAGATTAAAGAAAAGGTTAAAGCTGCAAAGTTTAACCTGAATGAAAGGGAGAGAAGAACAGTGAATTTAAGAGCTGTGCAGTGTCGAGTTGCTGCAGGGCTGGGCAGGTACCAGGGCTGCAAAGCTGGAAGGAAAAGGGGATATTGCACATGTCAGACTTCTGGCTGCTGGCACTGGCCACCCTGAAAGTCTGGAATGGGTGAGGGAGAGTCCAGCCTTAAGTGTGAGTTAGTGAAAAAGGTGATAAGAACTGAGCACAAGAGCTGTGGCAACTTCAACAGCACGTGGGAGATGTTCCAGCTTTCTGTCCCTACAGGGCATGGCAGTGACAGGGTGAGAAAAGGTCCCTGCAGGAGATTCCTGCAGGAATTGAGCTGGGCTTGTGCTGGGATCCAGCACTTTAACTGGGCTGCTCCAGGCTCGGGCTCAGCCTACACAGGTCAAGAATCCCAGGGGAGGGCAAGGAGCATCCCAGAGAGCCAGGGGGAGATGAGGGAAAAGGGACAACCTGGAGAAAAAAAATCCTCTGGGAAGAAGGAAAAGGTTGAGGGTGGCTTTGGGAATGGGGAGGGCAGAGGAAGTAGGAGAAACAAGCAGGGAATTTTGCTAGAAGGTTCCTTGGCTGATTGATTGAACCTCCAGTGAAGAGAAACTGGCCTTAGGTCAGGTCTGCAGTGCTTTTATGTGATTGCTGTCCCTCTGAGCATCCCAGAGCCACAGCTGGGCCCATGGGCAGCAAAGAAAGGCTTAAGAAATGTCCCTGCCGAGGACAGCTCCCCAGTATGTCCTTTACATGCCCATCCAGGAGCTGGGGGTCTGCTTTGCCCCCCCAGGCTCCTCTGTCAGGAGCTGAAGAGGACGTGCAGCCACCTCCTTGCATCTGCAAATGTGGTTTAAAATGCTGCATCATCAGTTGTGGCACTTTTTTGGAGCTCATTTATGATATGGAAACTCTCGGCTGGCCCTGGAGCAGAGCCATGTTCCAGCAGCCCCTTGAAATACATGTTGATTAAATATGTAGGTCAGAGAAGAGAAAGCACGGCCCCATTTATTTAATAAATGACAGTTTTGTTGCCTAATGCTCTGTCACTGGAGCTGCTGATCACTTTTTGAAAGTAATATAATCACAGCTTTGTTCTCAGCTCAGGGATTAAGGAGGGTCACCAGGTGTTGCTTCCCAAAGGGCAGGGCAGGTTATGCAGGGACAGGACACAGGGGAATGGCTTTAAGATGAGGGAGGGCAGGGTTAGATCAGGAACTAGGAGGGAATTCTTCCCTGGGAGGGTGGGCAGAGGTTGCCCAGGGAAGATGTGGCTTCCCCATCCCTGGAATTGTCCAAGGCCAGGTTGGACAGGGCTTGGAGTGACCTGAGATAGTGGAAGGTGTCCCATGTGTTGGAACAAGACGGTCTTTAAGGTCCCGTCCAACCCAAGCCATTGTGTGATCCAATGGCATTAATAAATTAAAGATCCCTGCCAGGGGATAAGGATGAGCATTGCTGTGATAGAAGAATTACTACCAAGCAGCAAAGTCTTCAGAGCAGAATCCCTCTCTGTTCCATGAATGGGCTGAACATCAACCCAAGAGGTTCTCCTTGGTGATATCAAACCAGAAATGACACCTGCAACCCTACAGCAACTGCTGCCCCCGAGCCCTCCTTGTGGCCCTATTTTTTCCTGCAGGAATTGGCCAGGGAGCATCTCTTGCCTGGCTGGTTTGTGCTGCCTGTGCCCCCAGCCCCTGCTGTCTGGAGCAGCTCACACAGCACTGAGGGAAGGACAGAGACGCCTGGTCTCACCCAGTCATCCCTCACGGGCTCAGTGGGCAGCACATTTAGGAGCTAGATTTGCAATGAACATTTATTAGATTGTGTGTCTTCTGGGGATAGCTAATTTATTTTTCTTTACCATCAGATTCCATGACTTAGCAGCATAATTAGCTATTAGACATATATACCCCAGTAAGAGCTGCTTTTTAATTATTTTTTTTAAGCCTGCTTTGTCTAGGGGACTTTCTTTTCTCATTTATAGGGGAGTTTTGCACAGTTCTCCTACAAGTGCAAGTTGGCCAGTGGGAATGAGGTCTGTAATTAATCCCCTGAATGCTCAGAGCAAGCAGAACAGCTCTTGGGTGAGGAAACTCTCCAGGCTCTGTCAGGGACCTGCCAGGAGGGCAAACACTCCCCGAGTGCTGGGGTTGGCACGGGGTGTGGTTTGCACCCAGCAAATCCATTGGAGTGAGGGAAAATTCACCATTCCCCTGAATTTTGCACAGCCACATGTGCCTGATTCTGCACTTTCTCACTGGGGGCTCATTCACTGGGTTTCCAGCACCAGAGATAAATGCAGTTTGAGTCTCCTGTGCCACCCTTGCTTGTAGATGTGTCTGTTTTGAGGGGCTGCTGTGCCAAAAGGGAGCTCAGCACGGAGAGCCTGAACTGGGGGAGGTCCAGACTCAGCCCTGGCATTGCCAAACTGGGTGACTTTGGTCACGTATCCCCCCTGCCCTTTGGCTTGGCATCCCTAAAAGCAGCTCCAGAGATTTTGGGCTAAGCTGGGAGCCCCTTGGCTGCTGCAGGGTCAGGGTGCCTTGTTGCTTTGCCACAAAGCGTGGTGTAAAGCAGGGGCTGAGGATGGTTGTCCCTTTGAATTAAGCTGTTCTTTTATGTAACTCCACTTGGTTTATTGCTCAGGAAATATCTTTGTTTCCTTGCTCTCTGGCTACTGCAGTACCTGCCACTTATTGCAATTTACTGGGGGGACTGTTTTCCAACTGCCTGGTGTTCTTGGATCACACACAGCCCCCTTGCAGTCCTGTTGTCCTTTTGTCTTTGCTTGCTTGGCTCTAAACATTCTGTTCCCTGAACACGGGCCCAGGTTCTCCTCTCCCTTTTGCTGCTTCTGAAGCAATTCATTAAAAGGCACTGGCACACAGGAGGGGAATTAGAGCTCCTGATTTTATTCTTTATCCAAGGATTCTGTACTGCTTTTCCCAGCTCTTCCTGTATTAGTGGACTACACTTTGCCTGGTGATAACCCCTATTATATTCCCAGTTTCCTTTTCCTCCTTCAGTGCTCTGTAGTCACAGCAGAAGCCACACCACCAGTGGAGTTCCTGACTCCTGGGTGGGCATCCCAAAAGCCAGGTGTGTCCATCCCAAGGGAGATGGCAGACTCACTTCTTTGGTCCCAAACTCCCCAAGAGCTGGAGTGAGGACTGGAGTGTCCCTGGTGGGGAATGGTGCAAGGTCTGCAGCAGTGCTGGCTCCACTCTGGCTCTGGAGGCAACACCTCAGCTGATGGTCTCTTCGTGGAGTTTGCCAGGAAGGAGGAACAAAATCATGTTCTTGATGTAAAAGCTGCTTTTTTACTACCTCTCCTGATCCCCAGGGGAGAGTGGAGCTGGAAAAAAAGGGAAAATAATTAAGGTCTGGAGAGAAATAGTGAATGTCCTGAGGTTCTCAGTGTTTCTCTCCCACAGCTTTCTTCAGACTGAGCTCCTTTCCCATTTTATTGCTACATTTGGGGTCAAAAGGTCCCACAAGGTGACATTTAGGTTAAACTGCTCTTTGGTGGCTTCTCCTCTGCACTGTGGCACTCTGGTCACATCAGCACCTCCCTGTGCTGGGACGTGGTTTGTGTCCAACCAGCTGCTCCTGCCCTGGTTTCGTGGCAGGGTTTGCACCTGTAGCTCAGTCTCAGCTGGAAGACAAAAAACTGAACCACAAAAACACACAAAAAAAGAGAGAGGAAACTCTCAAGGCCAGGTTGGATGGGGCTTGGAGCAGCCTGGGCTGGTGGGAGGTGTCCCTGCCATGGGTTTTGGGTCCCTCCCAACCTAAACCAGGCTATGATCCAGCAGATCTCGTTGCCTCCTTCGGGCTGTGCAGCAGATCCCACCCCAAATTTACTGATTTTAGCCTGAACAGTGTTGCTCATCTCAATATTGCTGAGAGAGGAGGAAATTGTTAACCCTGTTTTGTAAATGGGAAAAGCTGTAGGGGCTGGAGTGGAGCAGGGACTGTAATCCCTAATTCTAAATTCTCTATTAAAACCCTAATCCCTGGGCTATCCTTCTGCTCCAGGCAGAGTCCAGGAGGGATGGTGTATTAATTCATCTGAAGTGATGCACCTGCCACTGTTTAAAGCCAGTTATTTGCCTTCTGTCCCTGTATTTTATTTTTAGGTTTTGGCTGCCAAATTCATGTTTTTGCTGGGGTGATTAAAAATTGAATTGCCTGCATGTTGTAGGTCTCTGTTGGAATCCTGTGGTTCAAATACTTCAGTGAGTTCCATGTGGACTAACAGGATCCTGGGACTGGGTGATGCCTGGGCTGGTTAAAGAGGAAAAAGCCAAGCCTGTGGTTTCCAGAATTCACTGCCTGCTGAGAATCAAAACACCTCCTGATTTGCCTGAGGATCTTAATTTTTTGGGAAGAAATTTCATGGAGAAAGGGAGAAAAATACAGATCCTTCACAGAGAACACAGACAGGAAAGAACAGCAGGATGGGGGGATGTGGAAGTAGGTCAGATGCATCGCAGACCAAAAAAAATCATTATTATGATTAGGAGAGATTAAGGAAGGCAAGAGCAAACAGCATCAAAGGAATCCAATTTATCCAGCCATTTAAACAGGAGCAATCCTTGCAAAGCAAGTTCTCCACACTGGACATCAATTTGGAGCAAAATGAGAGGAGAATGTCCCCCACTCTCTATTTCATTCAGTATCTAGTCTTGTCTATATTAATCCAGGCAGAAACCTGCTCTAATTGTCATGAGGAACAAACGCTGCAGAGCTGTTCCCCACCTTCGTGCCTGAGCTCTTTCAGATATTCCATTTTCCAGGCTCTAATTACCACTTAGGTGTGCAGGGAAGGATGCTCGGGGGGCTGGCAGTGCTGGCTGACAGCACTCAATCAATCCCTGCTGCAGCTCTCCAGGTGCTTTACATGAAATAAGGAGAGTCTCATCTCCAGGACTTCATAGAACAGGCAATTTATCAGGGGGAAGTCATTTCATCTGTGGACATTAAGAAACTTGGCAGTGACGAGTAAATTCTGCTGCTCAACTTTTGGCCAACTAAAAATCTGGGAGGTGGGAGCAGATGGGACTCAGTCTCCTTTTCTCCCCCTTTCCCCCCAGTTTTGATGAGCTTCTCTGCCCCAGCCCAGCAAGGAAATGGATTTTCATTTGGATCAGGTTTGCTTGCCTTGTCTGTACCAAACAACTACTGAAAGCTCTGTAAAATAGAACATTCTTCTCCTCCAGCTTGTTTTTTTCTGAGGTACCAAAGAGACCTTCATGGTAAACATGGGTATTTTTCCCCCTAATTTGCCTCTTGTAAGACAGACCCTGTGCTGGCTGAATTCTGTTATAATTGAGATTTGGGGTTCTGTTTCTGCACAGCACTCCAGGCATCCTTTGTTGGGGTGGATAAACCACCTTTTCTCTGACTTCACCCCAAGCTGGAGTGCTCCTTGCACGTTTTTAACACTGGCTTGGCTCCTCCAGGCAGAACCCACCACTTTGGAGCTGTTTGACAGAGCTCTGCCATGTCAAATGTCTCTCAGCAGGAGCAAGCTGTCTGGGGAATTCAAACAAGACGTGGATGTGTCTGAGCAGCGGGTTAAACCCTGGCTGAACATGTGAAATCTCAGAGCGGAGCCCAGCCCTGCACAACTGCTGACTGGGGGAGGTGTGGCATTTTAGGAGTTTTTCAGCAGCAGCAGCACATTTTGTGCCACTCATTAGTTGCCTATTCAGGAGGAATTGGGGGGTGAAGAATGCTGAAAGTTTCAAGTGTTGGCTCCCCATCCAGCTGAAGTTACAGCTGGGGCAGCCTCAGCCTTGCAAGAGGAGAAGCGGATTCTTTTCTGCTGCTTTTGCAGCGATTTGGGGCAATTCAAGCCCAGGCTGAGTTAACTCCTTTGCTCCTGGCTGGCTGTCACATTGTCACCTTGGCAGTGCCACCCTTCAGGTCCAAGCAGTGCCAGACCTGCTCTTTGCACAGCAAAGATTTCTAATGGTGGTGGAAATAACCCAGCTCTGCTTTGTTCAGGCAGCAGAGTGATTGTGGGGGGGAAATCTCACCCCTACTCATGTCTTGGATCTCCTCCAAAGATCAGCCTAAATGCTGAAGCAAGATATTTATCTTTTCATCCTGATGAAACTCCAGATCTTGATGTTTTTATGCATGTTAAAGGCTTCCTTCGAGTCTTGCTCCCACAGCTCTGAGTGGTTTAAGTTGCTCTGGAGTTTGTGGGTTCAGTAAATTATCCCTGGTAAGATTTTGGTCCCTTTCTGCCTGCCAATGGCAGGTAACTCAGCCTCAGTGCCCTGTGGTCCAGCACCCTGTGACATGGTGGGTATGAGATCCCAAGGTCTGGCATTTCGAGCCCTGCTTTGGAGGGCAGTGTTGGGGATGGATCCAGGCTCATTCCACTCCCCTGGAAGGGCAGAGGGAGCAGCAGGGCACGAGGTACAGCTGCTTCTTGTAAATCAGCACGCTGGAAACACACTCTAATCACCCAGTGGAAAGGAATAGAGGAAAATTAGGCCTTGCCACAATTGTCTGGATGTTTGACCCCTGTTTCTAAATGTGCTACTGACTCCTGTGAAAATTCTGTAACTCCTGTGTGCTTAAGATTTCTCATTTACAAAACCACTGGCAATGGTTTAAGACTTAATTAACGTTGCTGAAGAACTGCATTGCTTTGAGAGCTGCTGGAAAAAAAGAGCAAGCCTTGCCATTATTATTATTAGTAGTATTGTTCCATCTTGAAGCTGTCAGATTACATAAATCTGGGCAAATGCCTTAAAGCATTGTGTGCAGAGGGAAGATCTCTACAGGAACAAATTCCCTTTCCCTTTGTCTTGGACTAAAATATCCTAATTGTATGGGAAGATGGGACAGCTATTGCTGAAAAGAAGGTGGAAAAGGGTAGGAAGGAAGCCTGAAAAAGAAGAGATGGGAGAGAGCCTCATCCAGACTGATAAAGGAACAGGAATTGTCCCCAGACTGGCTTGTTGGGAGTGTCCAATAAACACTTTGACATTAAGGGCCTTTATGGCTGTGGGACAAAGGCTGTTCCCTTAACCCCCTGCAGCCTGACATAATAGCATTTAATGCCATTTTTTTTTAAGCTGAAAGGTGTTTTAAACACCTTAAAGGTGTTTTGTGGACACCCAAAGTCATCTGCCTTCTTCAGGGCAGTGTTGCCCAGGTGATCCATAATCTCTGTCTCAGGAGCTGAAACCCTTGGCTGTTTCTGAGGGAATTCTATGGGGATTCTGCAGGCTACTTTTAACCTAATGTGAACATGATGGGCAGAATTATACTGGAGATTAATAGAGCTATAAAAGAGAAGTATTAAACGGGGCTGCCCAGCAATCCTGGGCCATGATGAGTTACCTATGTACATTCTCCTTGCCTGAATCCCTCTCCAGGGCATAATACAGAACTTTTCAGGCTCTTTGCAAGCCTGTCCCATTTGTTGCATTGCACCACAAACTGCTGTGCCATATCTGCTGCATTTTGATGAAATTACTGGAACTGGAAACACCAGTGGTGCCATTATTCCTTATACAGATGATTTAATTACAGCAGTGAGATGTTACAGGGTTAATTAATTGTTGCTTATTAAGTGCTTTGAGACCTTTGAATGAAAGATGCTACATATGTGCAAGGGCTGATTATTAGTTATTAACAGTGGTGCTCCCAGCCATTTGCAAGGTGAAACCAATTTGGTTCCACTGTGGAATATTCAATTTACAGCCTAGTCAGAGCCACGACACATCTCAGGTTGCAAGTGCAGAGCTAAGAGTGTCCCTGGGTGGGCATGCACAGTGCCAAATGTGGCTGGTGGGAGTGGATCCCACCAACTTCCCTGGGAACTGGAAGGAGCTGGGAACGCAGCAGGGTGCAGAAATTAGAGGAGGGGGTTGCATGAGAGGAGGTTCCTGAGCTTCCAGTCAAATCCACAAGAAAGGGAAGAGCTTGCAGGAATACTGAGGTACAGGTTTAATGATCCCTGCTGAGCAGCACCCATTGGCATTGTGGTTCCATTGCCTGCAGAGCCACCTTCTCCTTTGGAGGCTTCCCCTAAAGGTTTCCTCCCTGGGCAGCAGGGATGGGCTTGTCTGAGCCCATGGACTGTGTATCTGTGTGGAAGATCAGCCTGCCTGAGCTCTGCTATTTATCCTGGCACTGAGGATGCAGCGCTGTCTAGAGAGATATTTCATCAGTTCTCAACATTTAATAACCCACCGTGTCAAAATACGAGCCGTTCAATTACTGGAATATCTTGACTGCTTTCAGAGAGATCTCTGTTCCCTTTGCTCCTTCTTGCCACACTTTTATATTGAGGAATGAACATATTTACTGATGAGGAGGAGGAAGAGACAGACTTCTGTCCTCTCGTTGCTTCCCATGAACGAGCACAAAGTGCCTTATAAGGCTCTTTCCACACCTGGAGGTTCAGACTTTGTCTCCATCCCAAAGATGAGCCCACTGCCCGTGGGTGTTTGTGAGAAGGTTCTGCAGTGCCTCAGAGTGGAAGGAGGCAAACACAGAGCGAGCTTTGCACGCTGTGCCAAGCAAAGATGGCATTCCAATCAGCAGCAAATCTGGTCCTTTCTGTCTCTAGAAGAAGATCATTGACATGGATCAGTGCAGCAGCTCCCCACAGTGCTGCCCATCACACAGGGGTCAATAGAGGGTCCCTAAAGCACCCCCTGAGCTGGAGAAGCTGGCTGTGATCTGGGAGGGGTTGAGTGCCCACAGCTCCTGCTGGGCACCCCTGGATGTGGGAGAGCCCCAAAGGAGCTGCCAAAGCGTGGACTGGAACCCTGCAGCACATTGCTGAGTCCTGGAACTGCACAAACCAGCTGGAGCACTGGAACAACCTGTGCTGGTGCTTGGGGGCTGCATTTCTAAGCTTTCCTCCAGCTCCCCCTGCCCAGGACAGCATTTGTTGCTGGAGAGGAGCAGGACTGCCCTGTCCCTATTCAGAATTCCGTGCAGTACCCCTGAGCAGCACAGATTCACTCTGCATATGCACATGGGCTGTGAGCTGCATGTTTAATGGCTCCAGAGTCTCCTTGCCCTGCAGGTGCTGTAGGGCTGAGCTTTACACCCCCAGTGCATATGTTCAGGAGTCCTGGACACAGAAGGGCCTCAGCAAAGCTGCTGCAGGATACCCAGGATAGCCAGAAGGGTGTTCTTCACTCCTGCTTGGATAAAAATCTCCTGAAAGGAAATACAACAGCAACAACAACAGCAAAATCCCCTGTTCCTGAGAGCCCTACTTACAAACAAGTTGGTTTGGGTTTGTTGTTTGATTTGTTGAGGGTTGGTTTTGCACTGAAGTGTGGCATCCCAGTGACACAATTTTTAAGCAGCATGAAATACTGTCTAAAATATTCTTTTTACTGTCTGAAAGATTCAATTAACTGGCATTATCCTCTGGAAAGTTTTCTCCAGTTGCAATGGACCTAAACCTTTTCCTGTTCTCAAGAAGCTGTTTTCCAGCTTGATGGTTTGGGAGAGGGGCTATTTTGTATGAACAGGTTTTATTTCCAGAGAATGAAGATGATTGCAAGTGGAAATGCCTTTTTGAAGGTGTAGGAATGGAGGGTTCAGCAATCTGAACAGATAAACTTCCTTGGGGACAGAAAGCCTGTTGCTCTTTTTCTGCCTGTGTCCAGCAGCTGGTACAGCTGGGGATCTGAGATGCTCCTGCAACACAGATGATGATGATGATAAAAGCACCCCACACATCATTAAATGAGTCCAGGAAAATTCCAACAGAGGCACAGTTAAATCTTTTTATATTCTGATGGGATTTCTGGCTTTAGAAACAGGGCTGGGGAGGCAGTCAGGGCAGATTCCATTGCAAACCCTCCTTCCCTGGAGCTCTGCTGTAGCACGAGATATTGCAAAGGCTGTGGCAGGTAGAGACGTGCATCTGTCTCAGTTACTGCAACAGCCCAGAAATGCAAATGGGGTTTGTGCTGCAACTGTTTGGATCCAGAATTATTCTCCTTTCTTGTGTGCTGGCTTTTCTGGGCTCTGATCCCCCCCAGCCAAGGTGTGCTGCTAGGCAGGGGCACGGTGAGGATGGCTCTGTGCCCATCCTTGGGGGTGAAAGACTCTTCTGTGAAACCTCTCTGGACAGCACGTTTCAATTTCTGCTGCTCCAGGGCTCTGGAGCCTGAGCCAGGCGGTGAAACAGGCTCTGCTCCTCCGGCTGCCAGGAGGGCTCTGGGAGGGAATGACACAGCCAGGGCCAAGGCTGGAGCTCCAGGACTCAGCCCAGGCCGCTGATTTGCCCACTGTGGTCTCAGAGACACAGAAATGCCCATGGGGAGATGCTGGTGGGTCACGTGGGGCACAGAGAGACACGTCTTCCCAAGGCAAGGCAGGCAAGCAAATTGGTTTTCCATGGCTGAGTTATCACACAGTGACTTACTCGAGATGAGCTCTAAAATTCGCAGTGTCTGGTTTACAATTTGCAGGATCTGGTTTACTGTTTTACCCATGGAATTATTCTTTTAACATTCAGCTCCTGCTCATGGGATTGAAGGGATGGCAAAACCATCTGCAACATGATTAGCAGTGTCAGTATAAAAGAGGTGCTTTAACAAGGTGTTCTGGCAGTCTGTTGTCTTCCTCCTGCCTCAGCCAGCCCCTCCACCCCAGTCTTTATTTTCCCTGCTTAGTCAGCAGGTTCTAAAGCAGATTGAAAGCAAGGATAAAAGCAAACAGCCCTAAAAACGCTGACTTCTCCAAGTGCTGCACCCTGTCAGTCAGGCACCCAGGGACAGAAGTGCTACCAACACCTTCCTCACAGCAGCCTTTAATCTCCTGGGTAAAGGGAAAATCATTTACAAACAGTGATGCTGAAATTGAAAGCTTAGAAGAAATTATTCCTTATTCAACTCAGAAGAGATGGTGTGCAGAACAAAGCGGGGGGAAAGCAAAACCGGTCTAGTTTTCCCTTTTCCGAATGTATTATGCTTTTTAAAGCCTGGATAAACCAGCCTGGTGTCTTTAACTCTGGGGCTGGTGGAGGGAGTGCAACCTGCAGCCTGGTTTTTGGGTGTCCCCCTGCTCAGGAGCCTTTGCTCACAGGTCGTATCTCTTACACTTTTGTATTCCTGGGCAGAACAAGCTTTGCCAGCCCTTTGCAGCCAGACTGGGAATACATCCTGAGCAATGGCTTCTGGCACTGGTTTCTGCTGGAATCCCCTTGGCATTCCCAGGGATAACCCCCTCCTGCTTTCCCCTGGCTGCTCCAGTGCCCTGTGCCTGATTCCAGTGCAGTCTGGCAGTCCAGTGGGGGATGCACATCCCTGGACTGCCTGCCCCGGAATTCCTGGAGTCTGTACATGGGACACTCAGCTTCTCTTGGCTTATTCCACGTGAGACTCTTTCCAGCTGCAGACAAAGTAAAAGGACTTGATTAATATTGATTTAGTGCCCAAGTTTTTCAGGCCGTTTGGACGGGCACTTTCTGTGTAACACAACTCCCTCATTTCCCAGAGTAATTTCATTTTAATTGAAGACTCAAGGCCTCTGCACAGGTAATGCAAAGCAATTCAATGAAGGAGCTTTATCAAAGCAGAACAGACCAATATTGTGGGGTTTTTAGTTTTACTGGCCTTTGTTTTGCCAGCTGGCTGAGGCACCAGGCAGTTCTGATTCTGCCTTTCCTGCTGCTGCCCTTCACCCTGCGGGTCAGGGCTGTCTGTGAACCACTAACTGATGTGTAAAAAATACTCTCTCATCTCCCTGCCTTCAGTTCAAGCTCATCTTTGATGCATCCTACCTGAACAGGATGAAAGAATCCATATTCAGTCTGTAACCTACAGCTCAAGCCAGACAAAGAGCCCAGTGAAAACCCAAACAGCAACAAACCCCTCCTGTTTGGAAGGCCCTGATGGTTTTTACCTTCACAGCTGCTGGAAGGACCAAAGCTTTTAAAGTCCTGGTTGGAGAAGACACCAATAGCAGCAGATCCATCCAATAATTAAACATCTTTAAACTGGCTTAGTGTTTTCAGCACAGAATCTTGGGGGTCCTGTACAAAGGAAGGTCAGAATTTTTCCCTGCTTTGGAGGAAACTGAGACCAGACAGGACAGATGATTAACTCAAGACCACAGAATGAGTTCTGAGACAACTACAGGAGGGTGTCCTGATTCTGAGCTAATTGATGCAAGCCAAAATTGACATTATTTCCTATAACTGTGCTGTCATGGGAATCCAACCTACTTGATTTTATTTAATTTCCCTCTTTCCATGGGGAAGATGAGTCTTGGAGATCCCATGGAGAACTTTTTGTAAGAGTGAAGACTCATCTCAACTGTTGTGGGAATGCAACCTACCTGATTTTATTAGCAGAGTGTTTGATTTTCCCCTTTTCCATGGGGAAGATGAGCCTGGGAGATCCCGTGGAGAACTTTTTGTAAGAGTGAAGACTCATCTCACTGCTTCTCTTCTGTGACCTGAGAGAGGCTCTGCTCTGGAGCTCCAGAAGGAAAGGGGACATGAGACCCTGAGATATGGCCCAGGGTGCTGTAAATCATTGCTCTGGGCCTCTGGAAAAGCACAGGGAGATGGTCAGGGCTGGAGGGGAAGGAGGAGAAGAAAGAGCTGAAATGGTGGGGGAGAATGAGAAGGAAGAGGGCAACAAAAATATGTGAGCTCCAGAGGTTCAAAGACATTCTTTGGCTTGCCCTGCACTGTGCCTGTGCTGGCTCAGCCAGAGCTGGGGATGTGAAAGCCTCTCTTAATCTCCATTTCCTTTTCCTCTTTCAGTGGGAATGGGAGCCGTGTGTAAGTGACCCTTCTCTGCCCCCTTTGCCTCTGCATTTCCTTTCCCAGCAGTGTCTCTCTGGGACACACAGCCATCTGGCTGAGCCCAGCCCTTGGATGTTCCCTTTGCACTGTGCTCCTGCTTTAGGGATTTCCCTGTCACCCCTTGGCATTTTCTATCCATCCCATTCCCTCCCCCGGAGCCACCCCTGGCCTGCTGCATCCCACGGACTCTCAGGGTTCCTCTTGCCCCCCAAGAGCTTCTCAACATTCCTCTTTGCTTTCTATTATTTTTACTCTCACGTTTTCTCTTTTTCTTTGCTTTTTCTCACGTTTCTTTGCTTCCTCTTCGCCCAGGGAGCATCATCCCACTCCAAAGCAGCCAAGGGGCTGGGGGCATCAGCCTCCCTCCTGCTCTCATCCCATCCATCCTGGGTCAAGACAGCGACCTTGGAGGCATCGCTGGGGGCGGAAAGGGAAGATGCAAACGATTCCAGAGGAAGTTCAGCTTGAAAAGCTTTTAAAGTTCAGCACTGGGAGAATCAACAAGAATCCTTAGCCCTCTCCCTCTGTGCACAGTACAGGCTGCTTAACTCCTGCACTGCCAGGAGCAAGCAAAGATGTTGGTGAAGGGATGGGGGGGAAAAAAGGAGCATTTTCCCTGAAAAATGCAGCTATTCTGTGTTGGGAAGATAGCATGAGGTATTGAGAATAAAAAGGGGAAACAGGAGTCTGTCCTGGGTACTTTCATACTCCTTTCCTCTTCCAGGATATATCACAAGAGAGTGTTAAACATACAGCTGCTTCAAGGAGATTTCTGCATGGATTTCCCATGAAAAAATGGATTGATTTTAAAGTTCAGCACAGGGATAATCAGCAAGAGTCTATTGCAATGAAATCTTTTGGATCTATTGGAATGAAATCTTTTGGATCTATTGCAATGAAATCTTTTGAATGTATTGCAATGAAATCTTTTGGATCTATTGCAATGAAATCTTTTGGATCTATTGCAATGAAGTCTTTTGGATCTATTGCAATGAAATCTTCTTTTGTGTCTGGTGGGGAGTTAAACTATGCCCGAGTCTTTCCTCTTGTAGATTTACTCTCTCAGCACAGGGTGTGACCCTTGGGGATGATCCTGTGCAGGGCCAGGAGCTGGACTCAATGATCCTTGTGGGTCCTTTCCAACTCAGAGTATTCTTTGACTCTGGGATTCTCTTAGAGGGTTGTTTTTCTAGGCACTGCATTTAAGGCTCTTCCCTCTTTATTCATTCCTCTTGCTGTCCTAGTGAACTTCCCATAGCTATTTCCTTGCCCTGGACACACCAGGGCAGGGCTGAAGATGAAGCTGATGCTTCAGCACCATGGCAGGCGTTACCTGTGCCCAGGTGTGCTGGCAGCTGTGCCGAGGAGCCTGGATGGCCACTGACAGCTCCCAGTGGCAAATGATGTGTCCCCAGAAGAATGAAACCACCGTGTCTCCTCGCAGCTCCTGACAGCTTCCAGCTGCTGCTGGAAGTGATTCCAGATGTGTCCTTCAGCACCTCTGGCTGTTGAGAGCATCCCTGCCCTGGCAGGGCTGTGTCTCCTGCCGGGTGCAGGTGGCATCCCTGTCCTTCTCCGTGAGCCCTGAGAGGTGAGGAGAGGTGGCAGCACCCAGAAATGGCCCCAAAGGGCATCTCTGCAGGTGCCCAGGGACTGTCTGTCTATCACCCGTGAACCCTTTTTGTCCCTTGGGCACAATTCCCTGTGCCCCACAGTGGGAGGTGGGGCTGGGAGACCAGCAGAGCAGAGGAACTTTAGTGATTCTCTCGTCTAAGAGCACAGGGCAGGGAATTTCCCTCTGTTTTCCACTTTTCCTTAGTTATCCTGGACTGATACCTCCCCCTGCTGTTCCCTGCCCGTTTGGCACTCGACTTCCAGCTGTATCCCAGCTGTATCCCAGCTGTGCCTGCCCCTGGGTATCTGGTAACCCCAGAGCCGGGCTCAGACCCTGGCAGGGCAGCAGGGTGGGTGGAATGAGATGGAACATTTTCAAATAGCCCTCCAGTGAATAGTGTATTTTTTTAAAGAGAGTTAATCCTGCTCTGCATGAAAGTTTGCAAACTTAGTACTTTTTTCAAAATACCACTTTTATAAATGCACTAAAAGAGCAAAATAATTGTTAGAAGTTGTGACATTAGAAATCAAATACCAAACAGTCTTTTGAAATGAGCAGTGAGATGCTAAAGCTGAATGCATTCGAGTGAGATGTCACCTTGGAGTGGCACATCTCAGCAGGCTGGTGAATTCTCTGTCTCAGGTGCCACCAAGGGAAGGCTCTGGGGATGCTTTTCTGAAGATCCCTGAGCAGAGCAGCCCAAGGACATCTGCACTGAGCCATGGGATAGCTTTATGGCTTGTGCTTTGACTCTAGGAATGGAATTTGCTGGGAATAGAGGGATGAGGAGGCTGGACTGGGGTTCAGGTTGGGGGGGTTGTACTTCTGTCCATGGCAGAAGGTGGGTGGTTGTTGTTAAGCAGAGCCTGGGCAGCCCTGCCCAGCCATTTACCCCAGTAACACCAGAGTGCCAGCTCACTTACAATGGACTTGGCTCTAACAGTTTCATTTCCAGCTGCAAATGTACTCCTACAAACTGAGCCATCCACCCAAACCCCAAACCAGCCTGTGCCCACCCAAGGCTTTGAGGGAAATCCTGCCTAGACTGATGGAAATCAGGGCTGAGGAACACTGTGTGGACGGGGTTGGAGTGAACATTTCTGGGGCCTTCCCCTCTTTCTGGGACACGTGGATGTGCTTTATGAGGCTGTTCCTGTCTCTTTTGGAGAATTACCCAGAAATATGGCCATGCAGGATAGTCCTGATAATCCTGATAGGAGGATCTGAGTGTAAGGCTGGTGGTGACTGAGGAAAAGAAGGAAGGAGAGACCTGGAGTTAGGCAAGATGGTTTCTACAACAAGCATTAAAGACCATCCCAGGCTCATTCCCTGGTCTTCTGTTCCCCCATTCCTATGGCAGCTCTGTATCCAGCACTGTCACTGTGGCCCCTTGTACCCTGAGAGTTTCCACACCTTCTCTGAGCTTTGGCTCGGATTTGAGTTGGTGCAGCTGGTGCCCCTGTCCTTGGCTTGTCAGGAGACAAGGGACAACGCTCTGTTTGGATGAGCAGAGACCCCGAGGGCAGGACTGTGACACAAGACATCTGGCTGCCTTTGGAGTGCTGCCCTGAAAATCACTCTCATTTCCCTGGACAAATCTCATCCTCCATCTTTGCCTCCCAGTCCCCACAGGTGAAGGAAAGGATGGGGTGTGGCTGTTGGGAGGATGAACCCACTCACAGGGCACTCACATTCCATGGTAAGAAGCCCAGGGGAAACCCAACCACTAAAGAAAATGATGGATAACAACAAAAGCCCAATGAAACCCTTCCCTGGCCGTAGTGCAGCCCAGTTTTAGGGACAAAGAACCCCCCACTCTCTGACAGAACAGTAGTTTTATGTTGCATCATGCACAGGAGAGGCAGTTGTAGGTTTTACACACGTCTGCTTTGCAGCCTTCAGACAAATTTAGGGGGGGTTGTTCCGACTCTGCAGCAAAGCCAGTGTTTCTTCCTGGAGATTAGTAATTAGATCCTGTGGCAGCACTTAAATATTTTGATGATGGGTTCCTTTAAAAGCATCTCAGATTAGACAGTCAGACAGGAATGCACGATAATCAACCGGGCAGACAGGGCCATGTGCTGGGCTACTCCTCGTCACTCCAGTGCACTCTGAATTGTGTGAACATGCCGACACTCCAAAGGGAGGAAAGGGAATAATAATCCTGGGGTTTGCTCTCCATAATTGATTCTATACATGTGTTACTGCACGATGGTCCAGAAGAAAGGACAAGGAATATGTCATTTTATTCTTGCCTGCCTTTTGCTGCTAAAAACTTGCAACTGAGAATAGATCTGACAATACCCTGGAAATCTGAATGTTGTTCCATTAAAACCTTAATTAATGGGCCCTCTGTGAAATGCCAGCTCCGAGGGCAGCGAGGCAGGCTGTGTTTCAATGGCTTTTAGCTGGAACTCTGCTCCTCCAAACCCAGGGCTGGGCACTCGGAGAGGGGAACCTGATCCCAGCAAGGCACTGCGGGATGCCATTCACAGTTATGGTTAGAAATGTCCCAGGAATGCGTGGGGAAGCAAGGAGGAGTGCACAGTGTGCCTCAGACAGTGCCAGCGTGCTCTCCTGCTCTCCCTGGAGCAGCCAGATGGCACTGGCTCTTTTTCCCAGTGATTCTGATTCGATAAGGTCTCCTTTTCCATGTTCTCAGAGCTGGGAGAGGGGGAGCATCTGACTCCAATCTTGGCTGGGGGTTCTTTGGGGATTTGCTGCCGACCCCATTCCCAGTCCTGACATTCCAGAGTGCAGGGAACAACACAGGGACACCACCCAGTAACCTTCCAGCCTGCTGTCCAAATTCCCACTCCCATCTCCTTCCAGGCTCTGCAACTGGCAAGCACTGAGTGTCTGTGAGAGGTTTCCCTTTCTCCTGCCAGAGTAATAACTTTCCAGCTTGGAGATCATTGCACAGAGACCTAACACCACTGCAGCACTAATAATGTCATGCCCAGGGCTGAGCCAGCCAACAAGTATTATTTCTATGACTATTTGTCATTATCTCCAAATAGGCTTTGATTAGTTTCTTCCTTGACTTTGTGATTTATCTGGCATTCTTAGCTCTGAGCTCACAAGGAGCCCTATCTCAACCTCGGATTAATTGAATATATATATATATATTAATTTAAATCCCGTTTTTAAAAGGCACTTGCAACTGCAAATTCTGCCAGAAGGTGGAACTGAAGCTCCATGTCCCAGCAGCTGCTCCAGCACAACTGGCAGGAATGCACTTAAAAGCTTTGGATCCAGTTATCCCTTCCCTCCTTCTCCCGAGGCAGCTGCTGGAAGAGCTCTTGCTGACATTCCGAGTGGATTAATTATTCTATTAGATCAGTTTTACCCAAACCCAGTGATCTGAAAATCCCATCAGCTCTGAAGAGACTTTAAGCACTCACCTAAAATCATGAAGTTTTTATTATTATGGATACCACTTGAAAGAGGCATCTGGTGCTTTTTTTTTTTGCTGTCTTTTGGTGGTTTAATTTCTCAGCAGGTGGAGTT
The DNA here is from genome assembly GCA_035047865.1 of Dendrocincla tyrannina. Classification (NCBI taxonomy): domain Eukaryota; kingdom Metazoa; phylum Chordata; class Aves; order Passeriformes; family Dendrocolaptidae; genus Dendrocincla; species Dendrocincla tyrannina. The sequence goes on along the minus strand of JAWWMP010000068.1, from coordinate 299,276 downwards.
TATCTGAGAGGGATGTGATGCTGTTTCCAGCACCAGAACTCAGAAAGCTGGTGCTTTTAGAGGAGTGTCAGCACCTTTTGCAGTGAATTATTGAGCCCAACACTCGCTGGCCACCTGGATTGGTAACTCGGTGAGGGCATGGATCAAGATGCAGGCCCTGCATGGAAAGCTGCTCCTTTCCAGAGCTGTCAAAGCAGAGAACAGCAACAACAAAAAAAGGTGTGTTGCAACTTTTCTGGGGTCAAAATGCTGGCAGAGTGGCAGAGCAGGGATGGCATCTGTTTGCAGACAGCACTGTGCCTTCCAGGGCACGGCAATTACCAGTTATTAATTGCTCATATGGCAACAGATCCATTATCTGTCCTTCCTGCTGCTCCCTTCTCCATCCCCTCCCTTCGCCCACAGTCTCAAAGCACAACCAACTCTGCCCCTCTTTTTTGGGGAAGAGAAGTGCTCTGAGAGCCTCCCAGCCTTAAATGTAATGGAAACATTTGCTAATGAATGAGCCCTCGTTATGCACGTTACAAGGAAGCACTTAATTGACAGTGGCCACTGGATAACAGGCTTTAATTAATAAATCTATGTGGCGTCACACACCCCACAGGAAGGGATTACAGGGGTTAAAGTGTCTGTCTGGTGGACTTTTATGGAAGAGCCGTGTTGCCTGTCTTACAGCACGAATAACCCGTGTCTGTGAGCCAGTCCCTGGGTTCTGAGAACACAGCAGCCCTGGCTGGCTCTGGGCATGGCCTGGGTGGCATCTGTGGCACCCCAAAGGCACCCCAAAGGCAGCCTTGCCCCTTCAGCCAGCCCCTGGGTTGCTGTGGTGCTCTCTGCCCCAATGTCTGGGCTAACAGGCTGCTCAGATTTGCATTTTAGGGTCCTTAGTGCCTCAGAGAGGCTGGCAGCACCCACCCCAGCGTGGGCAGGCTTCGTGCCAAGCAGGGACCCTCAGCTGATGGGTCTTGCAGTGAAGCTCTGCTGATCCCCTCCAACACAGTGACTGTGGATCCAGGCTCTGGAGATGCCCCTGCAGCATGCCAGGGGACACAGGCTGCTGCCACTTGGACCTGCAGGCTGCTCTCCAGCTATGCAGTGTGATGTCAAAAGGTCACAAAGAGCCCAAAACTTCTGAACAGTCTGTTTTTGACACTGGAAGGTGTCCCTGCCCATGGCAGGGGTGGAATGAGATGAGCTTTAAGGTCCCTTCCAACCCAAACCATCCTGGGATTCTGTGATTGTCATCCTCTTCTGTTTGCTTGCATTGAGAACAGTTAAAAAAGCTCCTTTAGAGCTGAAATAACCTTTTGTTTTTGTAACACACAGTGGGGTAACATTCACAAAGAGCCCCAGCCCAGGAACTCTCCCCTTTGCCCACTCTGCAGGTCACCAAGACCTCAAGAGCCCCTCAGAGGACACAGAAAGCAGCAGCTGACACCGTGCCCCTTTGCCCAAGAGACCTGGATCTCCCAGTACGAGCTGGCTGAGCCCTATGGGAGGGAACAGAACCAGCCCAGTTTATCCCAGCCCACAGTCTGGGGGCACATGCACTGTTACTGGTGTGTGCCCAGTGACAGCTGGGCATGAGCTGGACAAACCTGCCCCCTCCCTGAAGCAGGGCTCAGGGCCAGAGAGCCCTCTGGGGCATGGCAGGGTTGGTTGCTCTCCTGCCCACAGGAGCATCCTGGAGAAATGTGGCCATACCTGTTCTGCTTAGAACAATTAGGGACAGAAAACCCTTTAAGCTGCTCTTTGCCTTTCCCAGCAATCATTTGTGACTTACCAGCACATCTCCAGTCCTTTGCCTGATTGAGGATGTCACTGTCATGCCTTTAGTATATATATTAAAAAAATTAAAAATCACACTGTAAGCTTAAAGGATCAACTCTTTTCGAGGCTGTTTCTCTAACTCAGAGCAGATCTTTGTTGTTAACCAGTTACTTATTCAACCAAGGAAACAGTTGGACCATGGAGACCTAATTAGCTGGTAATTATTCTCGAGCTTTGCCTCATCTGGATCACCAGACAGATCCTTATCCTGTCCCCGTGTAGCCCCATTGCAGGCAAGAGGACAGGATTCCTCTGGTGAACTGGATCCTGCCCACCATCCTGGCATTCTGAAGGGCCCTGGGAGTCCTCCCACTGCAGGAGCAGAGCAGCTAAAGGAGGGATGGGGCTGAGTGGAGGGCAGAGGGAATGCAGGCAGGGGCACAGCACGAAGAAGGGGGACAGAGAGTGGGGACTGGCATCAGGCTCCTCCATGCAGGGCATCAGACCTTCTCTCCTTCCTGCTAAAGGTTCTGTTGGCTTCTTATTTCTCCCCCCAGTGCCCTCAGTGCCCCCCTCACCCTCTCCTACAGCTCCACCAGCTGCTTTGGTGATGGACAAAGCCACGGCTGGAGCCCCCCACCCTGGCAGGGACCAGCAGCTGCCCTGAGCTGCTCCATGCCCACGGGGTTGGGGACTTGCTTTCCCTTACCCAGATCAGCATGGTTAGCTCTGCTTATTGCTAAGCCATGCCCTTCAGTGTGGCCTCAGTTCCACATCCAGTGGCCCCTGGTCAGGCCACACAAAGCCCTGCTACCTCCTGTGCCATTCATTGTCACCTTCTCACCCCAGCACCCATCCAGGTCTGCCCAGAAGCTTTTCCTAAAGAATTGCTGCAGAGATGCTCTCTATCTCCTTTATACATTATTCTACTCTAAAACATAAGGGAGTAATTCCTGTTTCTGGTAAGCCAGGAGCAAACATCTCCCTGCAATTCCTTTACTAACAGGGGTAGTAATAAGTGGAAAAGAAACATGTTTCACTATGAAAAATCCTGTGTTTTGATTTATTCTCCAGCTCCTGCTGAATTATTTCTTTCTGCTCTCTTAACAGGAGACCTTCTATAAACCTTTTCTTCCATGTGTTAATGTACACACCTACTTTATTGCTTCTATATTAGTGTTCTTCTAGACTTTAGAGCTACAATTGTGGTAAACAGTAATTTTCTTTACTACACAAAGCACAGAATAGGACACAGAGAAGAATGAAGGCCCAAAGGTCTCAGACTGCTCCCTGACCCTTTGAAGCTCATGAGGAGCCTTCTTGCCTACACAAGGGTCCATGGCTGATGACAATAAAATGCCACGTGAACTAGTAAGATTTCAGAAACTAAGTCTAAGAACATTCTTCTTTCAGTGTTAAAAGATGCATTCATGTGCAGTTAAGAATTGGAGAAGAGCTCAGTATAATAAAGAATGGTCTGTAATAATATACCTTTACCATAAGAGCTCAGACCTTTTTTTTCACAGTAAAACATGAAGTGATGACTCGCTGAGGAAGTTGTTGCCTCAACTCTGGTAAAGTAATAATAAGAAAATAATAGGAAATAAGAATATATAATAGAGCAAAGCTTTGAAGAATTTAAATGTAAAATATTAGTGTTAGAAGGAGGAGCCTCTCTGGAGTACAAAGGAACATGAATGGCAGATTGGTGGCACACAGGGAGCAGGGATAACCTTTCAGGTGGAGTCTAGAGAGCTTTCCCTCCTGTGTTAGAGATGCTCTGCAATTGCTGCTGTTCTGTCCAGCAAGATGGAGAGTGGAACTTTATCTGCCCCAAGAAATCTTTGAAATAGGTGGGAAACAAAGGAGAACAATTGTTCCCTGCAAACAGACACGATGAGGGGCTGTGCAGGGAGCCAAGCCCTGCATGAAGGACAGTGCACCTCTGAGCAGGGAGCAGCTGAGCCCAGCCTAAGACCCCTGGCAGCAGGGATTCAAGCCTTTGGAATGCCACTGGGAAAGGGCTGCAGAGAGCAGGCAAGGAAATGGGTACTGCTGAGAAGACAACCAGCTCAGGGGCAGGCATAAAGCTGAGATCATGGCAGGAAAACAGGACAACTGAGGGAAGGAATTTGGAGGTGCTCCTTAAATGCAATAGGACTGGACACACTGGACACACGTAGGGGTTGTTTGATGTCCTGCTGCCCCCCCTGCACTGATAACACAGGCAAAGCTCTGAGGCTTAACTGTTGGCACCAGGGTCTTAACAGCTCTGTGTGTTTGAATGTCCTAATTACACTGCATGGCAGTGGAATTAGAGCTGATTCCTCCCTGTTCCTCACGGGGACCAGCTGGTTTGGCTGATCCCCGGGCTGGGGTCAGGGTCTGTCCCTGCCTGGAGCTGGGTGATCCCAAAAGCTCTGTCTGGGAAGGTGTTGCAGCCCAAGAGGGGCAGCGAGGCAGGGGCACTGACTGCAGGTCCCTCTGGGTGCCTTGGCTGTGGGTGAGCATCCCAAGCTGGCACAGATTTGCTGCCAGCACAGCCCTGGGGCAGGCAGGTCATTCTGCAGGGCCAAATCTGCCAGTGCAGGGCTGCTCTGAGGGTTTCAGTGTGCCCAGCAGTCCTGAGTGATGGAGCCGGGGCAGTGCAGGCAGCCCAGCGTGCCCCTGAGCCCCTGGAGCTGGGTGCTGGCTCCCAGCTCAGCCTGAAACACCCAGCTGTGGCAATGCAGGCACCAAATCCCGCTGGGAATGGCCATGGGATGGATTCCAGAGCTGTTCCACAGGTGGGAACTGCATGGGACTGAGTGGCAGGTTGGGGAAGGACCCTGAGCATCACAGGCTGCCCAATTAGGCACTTTTAATAGGAGTTTCAAACCCCAAACCCTTTCCTGGCTGGTTTCCATGCACACAGCAAGCCCTTTGCTGCAAGCAGGCTCCCCAGAAGAGTCAATTTGGCCAGGGCCTCTCAAAAGGACTTTTCACTGCAGCTGAGGTTTTGCTCTTTCCTTGTTTAGAAGGAATTAATCTATTTACAGGCTCTGCCTCTCTGTCCTTCCCTTAGCATTAGGCAATGACAGCCCTGGCCTTACCTGTGGGCCCCAGGGACCCAGGAATTCCACACTTCATTTTCGTGTGCACTGTTACTTACTGACTCCCAGAACCCCTGTCTCTCCTCGTTTGTCCTTGTGTTAATTAAGTACCAGGCTGTGAGAGCTGCAGCAGTGCCTGGCTGAGTGAAGAGCAAGTCCTGCTCCAGCACACTGGGATAACTGGGATAACTGGGATAACTGGGCTTCTGCCTGGCAGCTGCTGACTCTCTGCAGCCCTTTGGGAGAGGATCCCATGGGACTCACAATACCTGGGAATGGTTCCTCTTGGATGACTGTGCAAAGATCCCTCTGCAGGTTTGGATTTGGGTCCTGCAGGGCGCAGAGTGATGAAGGCTGTCTAGAAACCATTAATAAAGATCACTCCTTGATGGCATCAATAACTCCCTCTGGGCTTCTTGCAGGCTGAGATAGTGGCAGATTGTCAAAATTACTTAACGTCCTGGAACACCACCCATGCCAGGATGAATAGGCTTCTTGTGTACAACTCACATGATCCTGCTGTTTTTCTGGTGTCTCTATGGAGACTGGAGACATTCTTCTGGTCTGTTGGGTTGGGATCTTTTCTTTGCTGCTTCCAGGTAAATTGTCTCATAGGGAAAAAAAAAGAGAGTAGAGATAATCCCCTGAATAATGAATAAAGCATCACTCACAGAACACCAAAACATCCTGGCTGTTTTATAGAAGGAGTTGAAAATATTTTGATTTTTTCCTTTTATAACACTCTACCATCCAGCTTGGCGGAGATTTAGCAAGACTTGTGCAAAAAATAATTGGCCCTGGGCAAAGCTGGATGAAGCTGTGAGCATTCACATGTGGATCCTCATCCAAATGAGGCTGGAGCAGGGATTAAAGAGTGAAGCAGTGTTAGATTTGGGAAGCTTCCCTGCCAAAAACTGGGGGTGCTTTTTGAAAGATGTTTCAATTCCAGAGACTTTTTCTCATGAGATCAGACACTTCCCCTCACCGTTGGCTCCAGTCCCTCTAGGAAAGTGGGTTAAATGAGATTTTTGTTACCTTGGCCATATTAAAGTCGTCGTTGTGTTTTCATTGGCATCCTGGGGAGGCCAGCACTGCGGGTAGGAGGAGGAGGAGGAGGAGGAGGAGGAGGAGGATGGTTAGGTGCTTCCTTGCCCTTCGGGGTGGGTTGTCACAGCACTGTGGAATTCACTGGAGAAATGGATGCGTGGGGACAACACTGTTTATGGTCCCATGGATATTTGGGAGAAATAGTAGGGGAGCAGGTCTTGCCCAAAGGGGCCCCTCAGGTGCTGTGCTCAGGCCAGCAGCAGGAACAGGTGCCTCCTGTGATGTTCTCCAGGATGTTTTCCCTCCCCCTCAGCAGTGGGTCTGGCCAGCACTGGCACAATCTGCCAAGGAGTCCCACCGTTGTGTTTTACTGCTCAGGATGACACAAAGTGCTCCTTTGCATTCCTGGTTGCCACTCCCAACCTCCTTAGCCCGAGTTTATGAGCCCAGATCCTACCAGCTATAGCTTGGGAAAACAAATCCCCCTTGCTGAAAGATGGCATCTGTTCCTTGGCATAACCTCAGGTGTACGTGGTGTGTCTGCAACAGCCAGAAAATCAGAGCCACCCCATAAATGTCTCTCTAAAGGCCTCTGTTCTGCCAGTGGGGATGTCTCAGGATCCCTTATGATTTATTCTATCCAGGTTGGCTGTTCTTTGGTGCCCCAGCCCAGCAACGTCCTCAGGGAGCTCATGGAAAGCACTCCAGCTCCAGTGCCAGTGGAGGGATTGGGTGGATTTTGGGAGCAATAAAGCCTGGGAAAGGAGAAGCTGCTCAGGTGTGTGTGCCCCTGCAAAGAGGTTACTGGAAAAATATCCAGCCACTGTGGTGCCTAAGGATTGTAGTGTGTATTTTGTAGGTTTTTATAGAGTTATATATCACTGTGTCACAGCCCCATGAGGTCATGGAGGGAAATGCTGGGATTAAATTATGCTCTGCCTGGAAAGGTCATGATGGTGAGTGAGGTCTTTGCCTCGGTTTGTCCCCACGTAGATCTGAAGCCACATCCAGATCTCCCTTCTAAGGGACTTTACAATCAATCTGTGGGATGAAATTTATGGCTTGTGTGTTCTGAGCCCACTATCAGCACTGATAAAAATGGTTATTAGCTGTACTATTACTTTAAAGCAGAGCATCTTAATTAATTTGGGGACTGGCCAATGGATCATTCACATGATAAATACCATTACACTCTATTTCTAGATGATTCAAAGTTGGCTCTAAGCAAAGCAGATTAGATTGAAGGCTGGGGGCAGAGCAGGAAATAAAACCGAGGTGTCCGAATTGATAGTTCAGCTTTCAGTACAATTTGGCCCCTTGGCTTATTCTGACTGTGTCAAGGGCTACTTTGTGGTGTTGCTGCCCTAAGCCCAGGGCTGCCCATTGAGGGGCAAAACCTGCCAGTGGGGCCAGGGCTGGTTTGGGCCACCCAAATGCTGCAGCATCTCAGTGGGGTGAGACGGAACAGGGGGACAATCAGGCTCAGTGTGACACTCCAAGAGGCTGCGGACAGGTTTAAAGTGACAGGGGAAGTGATGGGAACTGAGGATTTGAAACAGGCTCCATGGCTTTGGAGGGTGGAAAAAAGAATCCAGTGGAACTGCTGGGCTGGGAACAATTGTATTGCAGAGTCACCTAGGGCAGGAGTGAATGCTGCTTGTGCACATCAGCTGGGAGGGGACGGAGGGTGGGAGTCTGTGCAGCCACTGCTCCCAGGGTGCTGCTTCCTCACCCACTTGGGTACCCAGAGGGATCACCTTGCCATCTGCAAAGGGGCCAAGGTAAAGGTCAGGGGCAAGAAACACCTTGTTTTCTTCTCCATCCTGTGGTGGGATCCTGCTGTTCCAGAGGCTTTCCGGGAGATGGGAAGGAGAACCTGCTCAGAGGGGTTTGTCTCTGGAAAAGCATTTCTGTCAGGGGAGCACAGAGGTCTAAGGGGCTCATCAGCCACACATAAGGTGGGTTTACCTTCCCTGTGGGATGTTTTACACCCCTACAGGCTTAAAAACAATCTTCCTGGGCGATGCCCTTTCCTCTGGCATGGGGCACGTTCTCCAAACTCCCTTTATTTATGTGAGGCAGATGCTGAGATCTTTGACTCAAAGGGATTTTTATGCACTGAGACCTTTCCTGCTGAGAGGACAAAGCCTCTGGATTCCCTGGAGCGAAACACTGGCCTGAATTGTGCCTCCCTTTCTCTGGCCACACATTGGATTTTTCTATTCTGGGTCAAGTATCAAGTCCAATATCCTGCTGAAAAAGGCATACACTGGAGATCAGAGTGCTGGTGTTCAGCAGGATTGGTTCTGTCTGTGCATATCTGCTTTCAAAGGTGGTTGGATTTCACTGGAAAAGGGACTTTTCTAGTGATTAAACATGGTAATGTCAGGGGCTTGGGAAAGGTATCTTTGCCCTTTTGATATGGAAAAAGGAATTCAGCACAAGAGCCAATGCACTTTAAGGCTTTGGCACTTCAGTTTGTCTTGTCAAAATGGGTTTGCATTTTAAATTCTTGTTTGAATGTGGAAACCAGTGAGCTGAAAACCCACCAGAGAGAATTCCTCTCCTTAGGGAAACGATCCCGGTGTGCTTGGCAATGTAAAAACACCGAAGCAAGAAACCACAACCACCTAACTCTGCCCTGAGCAGAGCCAGGAACTTGGGTACTACCTAAACAACAACTTTAGCAATACAGAAGCAGCTTAATTCCTGTTGCCTTAATCACTGTCTTATGATAATGTTTGTGCTGGGACTGAACAAGTCACCTCTGCGGTGCTTAATCATTTTCCTGGGGTACCCGTGGGGCTCCAGCACTGCTCAGAAAGGGCCTGGCGGCACAAACGGCCACGAAATTCAAACAAATCCCTAATTCAGAACGTCTCCTGCTGCTCGAGCACGGCTGCCCTCCTGGAGGATCCATTCCCAGCCCTCCCTGCTCTTCCCCAGGCACAGCCCGGTGCTGACTGACACTCTCAGAGTTCCTATTTCCCTCCTCACTTCTGGCTCGGGCAGGATGGTGTCCCCTGGCTGAGTTCCCTGGGCAGTCCTGGTGTCTGTCTGGGTGCTGTGCAGGTGCTGGGCTCCCAAGCACAGCCTGAGCCAGGGCTCCTGCCCTCCTCCCTTCCCGGCCATGCCCTGCTCTTCCCAGCCGGCCCCTTTTCCCAAGCCTTCGGGAACCCTCAGGGAGAAGCCCTTCCCTGCATGGGAAGAGTCCTGGGGGCTCCAACAGCTGCTCGGGCTTTGAGTCCCCTTGGCAGATGTTCGCTACTCCAGCCACTTCATTAATTTTGGAAACAAAACCCCTGATTATTCCCGACCAAAGCAGCCCCTTTGTGATTGACAACCAGCGTGTGTTTCATAGGACAGAACCCCCGGACTGCTCTGGCTCTTTGCTTTTTAAAAAGTCATTCATAAAGGGAAATCAGGTTTCCAGAGATGTGCCAGAGTGTGCTGGTCCCCCCTAGCAGCTCATTGCCCTGGGCTCAGGTGAGGTGCCAGCCCCACATCTGCGGGCATTCAGCCCTTCAAATGTGAGACAAAAAATGTTTAAAGACAAGCAGAGACTCTTGTCGTGGGATCAGTTTGTGTGTGAGTTCAGCGAGCCCCCGGTTTGCTCCCCCGCTGCATTTCTGCGCTGGATCTAGTCCTGGAATACTCTGGGATCGCCAGGTTTCTGCTCTCAGTTTAGGAAACCTTCCCCTGCTGTCGGGTTTTGCAAGGGCAGGAAATGCGGGATGGATTTGGGGTGGGGGCAGAGGGGCTGCAGCTCCTGCCCGGACAACGAGGGAACAGGAAAAACGCCCTTTGCTGCTGCTTTGGGTTGGAAATCAGCGCCTTGCTCAGGATGTTCCTCCCTAAATATTATGTGCAATAATTATCAGCAAGCACTGATTGCTGAAGTTAATGTTAAAAAAAAGAAATAAAAAGGTGTCTGAAAAAGGCAAAGAATATGTGCTCGTAAAATGGTTTGTGTGTGAAAGAAGAGGTGAGTACTCCTAAAGCCACCTTCCTAACAAAGTCTGTTCATCTCCTTAAATATCCATGGTTTGTTTAGGAATTAAAGAAAGTGTTCAAGTAGTTTAAAAAGACTTCTATCACCGGGAGAGGAGAAGTCTGGGAAGTTGTTAGCATTCTAGTGAAATTCCTGCTTCTAAGAGCGCTTTAGTTTCTCAAAATAAAGAGAAATAAAACCATTTTCAGCCCATTTATTTTAAATTGGAATGTCCTTCCAGTGGTTTAATGAGCAAAACGCTTTATCTTTGTTTTATTATAATTTGCTGTGCTGTGTTGTTCTTTTGGGGTTTTTAAAATAATAATATTTTAAGAAAAGAAATTCAACAGATATATCAAAAGTCTGATATTTCTTTGCATCTGCCTTCCGGTTTTGACAGTGTGGACAACCCAAGTATCTTATTTTGATTTTGGGGCTCTCCAACTCGGCAAATATATCTCTGAAATTAAAGCCAAATGGTCCTTTCAATTAAAAAACAAATAGTGCTTTTCCAAGAGAGCTCAAAGACAGTTTTGCAGTTTTTCGAAGCCTTTTAAAAGTACAGTTGACAAAACGAAAGTTGCTCAAATTATGGAGGAGAGTTTGGGATGGTTGTTGCCTTCGGCAAAAACAGACGGAGTTTTCTATCAGTAAAATAAGAATTTGCTGCCCTTTGGGTCACCGAAGCAAGAGAGCTGAAGGGTGACTGATGGCTTTTTGCAGGTTATACTGAAATCCTGTAGGTATGAAGCCTACAAATACGAATTTTTTGGGGGTGCTAAATCCCATCATGAGCCTCCCTTTACCGTGTAAAACCTGCGAGCCCTCTGTGGGTGCTGGAAAAGCTGCAGCGACCAGTTCATGGGGAGGATTCCCCGTGAATTGGGTGTGCTGGGGGATCCTGGGCTAAACCCGCTGTCCGAGCCCGCAGAGCCGAGAAATAAAACTCCGAGCTCAGCCTGAGAGGGGGAACTTCCAGCGGGGAAAGCTCGGCACCTCTGCCCTCAGAAGAAGGGATTCCAAGCCGAGCTTGGCAGAAAACTAAGCCCGAAAAATCATCTCGGAGTAATGCGGCTCCGGAGAGAAATATCCTCTCTCTATTAGTGCTTCTGCAAGGCACCTATAAATAGGGTTTTTCTTTTCCTCCAGCGCTTCGCGGCCGGGGATTGGGTTTGGTGCGGCTCGGGCGAAGCTGTCGGGGCCGGGGATGCGGCGCTTTGCCGCATTTTAATTTGATAAACTAATTACAGCCTAGAGAACGGGAAAGGAGGGAAAAAAATATAATTCAGCCCCAAATCTGGAACTTTTCCAAGACTAAAAAAAAAAATAATTAAAAAAAAATAATAAAAAAAAATGGCAAAGCCAAGCCACACACCCCGGGATCTTAAAATAGCGAGCAGGGAGGGGAGAGGAGCGGCGGATCCTCCCAGCGCGGCGCGGGGGGACAGCGGAGCGGAGCGGCTGATTGACAGCCAGAGCCTCCCAAAAAGGCCGAGCAGCCACGGCAGAGATGCTTATCGCGACAGCCTTTATATAGCGGAGGCACCGCGCTGAGCGGCCGCGGCGGCGACAGAGAGAGGGGACAGAGGGGACAGCGCGGGGGGACAGAGGGGACAGAGCGGGGAGACGGGGGACAAGAAGGAGGGGACAGAGTGGGGACAGAGCGGAGAGACAGAGGGGACAAGGAGGAGGGCGCAGCGAGGACAGAGAGGGGAAACAGAGGGGACAGAGCGAGGGCACAGCGAGGACAGAGAGGGGAAACAGAGGGGACAGAGCGAGGGCACAGCGGGGACACCGCCAGGACACCGAGGGGATAGGGAAGGGACACAGCGAGCAGCCAGCTGAGAGCCGGAGGGGACAGAGCGGGGGACAGAGCGGGACACAGCGGGGACAGAGCAGAGACCCAGCGAGGACACAGCTGGGGACAGAGGGACACAGGGGAGACACCGAGGGGACACCGCGGGGACACAGGTGGGAGACAGAGGGCTAGAGGGGACACAGCTGGGAGACAGAGGGGACACCGCGGGGACACAGGTGGGAGACAGAGGGCTAGAGGGGACACAGCTGGGAGACAGAGGGGACACCGCGGGGACACAGGTGGGAGACAGAGGGCTAGAGGGGACACAGCTGGGAGACAGAGGGGACACCGCGGGGACACAGGTGGGAGACAGAGGGATAGAGGGGACACAGCTGGGAGACAGAGGGGACACCGCGGGGACACAGCTGGGAGACAGAGGGATAGAGGGGACACAGCTGGGAGACAGAGGGGACACCGCGGGGACACAGCTGGGAGACAGAGGGATAGAGGGGACACAG
>JAWWMP010000068.1:260587-278033 GCA_035047865.1 Dendrocincla tyrannina | reverse complement strand
TTTTTCCCCTTTTTCCCCTTTTTCCCCTTTTTCCCCTTTTTCCCCTTTTTCCCCTTTTTCCCCTTTTTCCCCTTTTTTCCCTTTTTTTTTCCCTTTCTCCCCTTTTTCCCTTTTCTTTTTTTTCTTAGTGAAACTCCCAAAGCTGCATTTTAAGGATATCTTTAAAAAATAGGGAGATGTGCTGTTAGGACTTGGCTAACACAGTAAACACTTAATATTTTCCATTTTCCTGTATTTTCCCTTTTCACCTTTGACTGATTCTTGGCCAGAACTCGGCCCAGAACACCAAGTTGCCCATTGGAGGTACTTTGGGAGGTGTTTGGGAATAGCTGAGCCCCACTGAAGTAACTAAAGGGAAGGCTAAAAAACCATCCTTTCCCCAAAATATCCTCCCTCTGCCCAAACGTGGCCCCTTGCCCTGATGCTCAGACCTCACTGGGCTGACACATCCAGAATATTTAAGCTCAGCCTAAGGCACAAAACCTGAGAGAACCCTGCCCTTAACACACAAACCCTCTGCTTTTCTTTTCAATTTATGTTTTAAAAAATCACTTTTTTAAAGAAAGGAGTAAACCAATTTCCCATAATCTCCTAGATAACAAAATTACAATTCCCTTTCAAGCAGAATTTATGAATTTATGATCTTTTTGTCAGAGCAACAACACCCTGAAAATATGTTTGGGTGTTCAGGTCTTGTAAGTTCTTTGACAAGCCAGTGGGTTTTATTTGTGCAGTTGGTTTTCTGGCTCAAACCGGGCTATTCATGGATTTATTTGAATAATATTTATTGAATAATATGATAATATACAATATAATAATAATAACAACAGCAACAACTGTGTATGTGTGTATATATATATATATATATGTCGAGCTGCCCACTTGGATCCTTTAAAAGCCAGACCACTCTTGTGTGAGCACAGAGGGTTGAAACCTTAATAAAATCCCCTCCTTTTCTCTCAGAAGGCAGAGAATTGTGTGATGCTCAAGCAGGATATTTGAGCACAGAATAACTTGTCACCTTCCCAGTAAGACCAGCCCTGGTGGGACTTCATAATGGGAAACCTTCCCTTGCGTGTCGTGCCCAATGGAAGGCTCAGTGTTTATGGAAAAAGATGAAAATTCCCCCCAAAACAGCAACCAGCACCACAATCAGTGAGACAATAGAAATGGTGATGAGGCTGAAGCAAAAGGGTGTTGTTTTTTTGGTGCTTTGTTTTTTTTTATTTCTTGGCCCCAAAAACATGTGCGTGAGTCTGGAACACGTTTTTGTTCCAAGCCTCCCCTTGACAGCTTGGCCAAGGGTGCAGTTTGTTCCTGTGGTGATTCAGCAGAGCAGGAGCTGGGATTTTGGAGGCTGCTGTGACAGCAGAGGAGGGGCTCTTGGTGCTCTCTGCTCCCCTGGGCTCGGCTGCTTTAGGGGGAACTCTGCACGCTGAGGGACAGGAGCCCGTGCCAGAAGTTAAAAGGGTTGGTTGCACCTCGGTGCAATAAATTACAGAGCAGTCAGAAATGCCAGCAAGGAGCTTGATGAAGTGGGTGAGGAACAATTGATGGATTCTTTTGGTTCAAATGACTCGCAGCCCGGTCCAACTCCCACTGAAGTCAATGAAATTGCAGCTGGAGCGGGGCCAAAGTGAGTCAAACTCAATTATGCCTTCGCTGTAAACATTGGGAAGCACGTTACTCCAAGGTGGTTCAGCACCCCAGTTGCTTTGAACAAAAGCCTTTCTGAACTCCCCACGGATCTGTTGTATTTGTGAAACCCTTTTTGGGGGGCTCAGAGCCAGAGACCCCTGGGAGAGGTGCCTGATCCCCCCCAAGGGATGGCACAGGAGGGGAGCCTGGGGATGGATTGGTGTCCTCACACACTCCCTGGGGCAGGGATTGCATCAGGAGAGGCAGCCAAGATGACTGAGAGGAGATTGGAGAAATCCTGGGGCTGTTTCATCTAATTGTCAGGATTTAGGGAGCTTACTTGTGTAAGTATCAGCTCATAAATGACTGGAGCTCTCCCATGGGCTAATCTCCGAGCTGGAGTGCTTGTGGGGATCCATCTGTGCCTCAGCTGAACCAAGGGCAGCACTGCAGAGCAGCAGTGGAAAAGAAAGAACCTGCATCATAAGGAGATGGAATTATAAATAATCCAATCCATCAAGTTCCACCACATATGGTGGTGTTGTCACAAAATGAAGCAGATTATCTTTGAAACTGTGATTCACAAGCCTCGTTTAAGACAATTGATGTGTTTTTGAATAAATTCAGGATTGATCCTTTTTATGTCCCTGTCCCTTTTCCAGCAGGGCCAAGGCTGAGTTGCAGGTTTGGGCTTTCCTGGCCTGTCTTTGTCTCATGGGATTGGCTGTTTGGGAGGTTTTAGCTCCTCATCCCAAGTGCCATCCTATGAAAACCTCAGGATAGGGAGGGCTGTGTGGACAGCAGGGGATCTAAATAATTTTGGAGTGAGGTTTGGCTCCTGCTGATTTTTGGATGGGCTCCTCAGGGGGAAATACATACCAAGTGGGTAGATATAAAGGCTGTGACGTTTTTGTAGCCATTTGGCCCTTCTTTCTGCATCCTTTCCTCTTGTCTGTGCCTTTCTATTAATAGCAGGATCAATTAATAGCTTCCATTGCCACGTTCTAATGAGCTTGCAGCAGTGAAATAGGAATTTGTCCTCTGGAGAAGGGGAAAAGTGATACCCACCCAGCAGCTTTAACCAGGAAAAGGGGACAGAACCATGGCAAACACTGATAAAAGACTTCCAGGGCACATTCCCAGCTTAGGAATAAAACCCACCCATTTTCTCCCCTGCCAGTGAAAAAAAACACCCCCAAATGAGGCACTCGGATAGCAACAGGTGGCTGTGGCTCTAAAATGTTTGGAAAAGCTGATTTCTGTGACCCATGCCTTATTTCTCCCTTCTTAATATTAAGTTACAGATTGTAAAAATGCATTTAAATGGGGTGACAGCTATTTAAAAGCTGAGTTTTGCCCCCAGACACTGCCCAGCGTGAGGAGTTTGACTCAGTAATTCCTCAAGGAGCTCGAATTTGGTGTTTTCTTTCCAAACCCAAAGCCAGCCCAAATACTCTTACCTGCTGTATTTACCTCTGGCCATACACCTGCAAAATAAAACTAGTAAATTATGGGCTGGAAGATCCTTTTGGCAGTGGAGGGTGCCCAGAACACTTTCATTCATCACAGTGAAAACAAATCCCTTGGGAAAACTCCCAGTATTTCTCAGCAAGCAGAGCTGCTGCTGAATTTCTGAGCATGTCTGGAGTGGGGTTTTGGGGCTGTTTTTTGGGATGATCCACGTGGATCCCTTTTAACTCAGGATGTTCTGTGGTTTTACCTCTTGCTGCTGATTTTCTGGGACATATCCCACTACCCATGAGATATTCAGAGTATTCCTTATATATGAATTAATCCCACTCACCCATGAGATATTCAGAGTATTCCTTATATATGAATTAATCCCACTCACCCATGAGATATTCACTGAGTATTCCTTATATATGAACTAAATTATGCTGGAATTGCTGCTGCCACCCATTGCTGCTTTGTTAATTAATTGAAAACCCCCCTAGAATGTCAGTGTTCATTTCCAATACCTGCTGTGTAGCTTCAGTGTAACTCAAAATGTGATGGACTCTTAATCTGCCTTCTCATAATGTTTGTTCTCCCAAAGCCAATCACGGGTCATTTAACTCCAGTAATTGATACCCACACTGGAAATATTTATCCAGTTTGCAACAAACCTAATTGAAGTGTTTGACAAATCTCTGCCTCTGGTTAAACCTGGGGCCAGTTTGCACATTGGGGGAAATTCAAATACACACCTTTTCTGGTTTCTCTCCACAAGAATTCCCTCCATTCAGTGTCCCACTCGTTACGACTTTCAGTCAATAGGGAGGGTTTGGTGTTTTCATGCTGCACATGATGTCCAAACCCTCTCCATCTCCCTCCTGTCCCCACTTATTCACCCCTCGAGGTCAGCAGAGGGTTTGGGTGTGTGGAAGAAGAAAAGGAATTGCATCAGACTGCAAATATGTGCCAGTTTGGTGCTGAGCCCTCACTTGGGTGGCACCCTAACCCTCACCCTAACCCTCACCCTAACCCTCACCCTAACCCTAACCCTAACCCTCACCCTAACCCTAACCCTAACCCTCACCCTAACCCTCACCCTAACCCTAACCCTAACCCTCACCCTAACCCTCACCCTCACCCTAACCCTAACCCTCACCCTAACCCTCACCCTAACCCTAACCCTCACCCTAACCCTAACCCTCACCCTAACCCTCACCCTAACCCTAACCCTCACCCTAACCCTCACCCTAACCCTAACCCTAACCCTAACCCTAACCCTCACCCTAACCCTAACCCTCACCCTAACCCTAACCCTGCCTGGGGCTGGGGCTTTGCAGAGCCCATGGAGGAGCTTTGGCCATCGCTGCTTGGCTTTGGGGCTGTTGGATGCTCACTGAATTCCTCACCCTCCCCATTTTTAAAGGAAAACCAGTGGTTCGTTACACCTTTGTAGGAAAATCCTCTGCTAAGAAATGCAAAGAAGCCCAAAGTAATAGGGGCAGTGGGGCCTGTGTGTGTTTGCCCTGAGCATTAATGGGGCACAAATGAAATCCTGCAGTTTATTCCCAGCACAGTCTGTGGAAGTGGAAGGGAAGAGACTTCCCCACGACTCCCACCAAACCAAGCTGTGTTTGTCCCTCTGCAAGGGTTCCACCTCACTCAGCCCCCATTCTGAGCCATCCTTTGACTCTTCCCTGCTTTTTTACCCTTGGTGTGGTTTGTTTTTGGCTCTTTCCCTGCCTTCCTCCCCCTGAGCTCTCCCTCCCTCAGCTCAAACCCAGAACATTCGAGTTCAAGCCGAACTTTCGAACCCGTGACGTCAAGTTTGGAATTAGGCAGAACCAGTTTGCCCATCCCTCACTTTAAGAGGGTTAATCCCCTCGCTCTGGAGATGCAGGGCAGGGAATTAGGAAAGCAGCCCCAGTTTTGTAAGCCCTGGTGTTGCCAGTGCCTGAATGGCTGTGATTAATGACTGTGTTTTACACCCTGGCCATGGCTGATGTGTCTCCTTGGGCAGCTCTTCATTTTTATTCAGGCTCCTCACCCAAGGGCTGCAAAGGAGATGTTGAATGTGGGAATGTGTTTTATTCTCCACAATCTAATGAAAGGTGACCTGGGGAGAGGAGGGAATCATGAGTACCATGCCTTTTTTCCAAGACAACTCTCAGAATTATTTGTTAATATGGGGTTTTTCTCTGCCTTTTGATTCTTGTTTTGTTCCCTCCAAGTCAGGAGCGAGTAGAAAAGTGTTGACATTCTGAAACTTTATAAATTTAGAAGGGGCAAATGCCTCAAATGCCTCAAATTTGTTTCCTTCTTGTATTTTTAATAAAGGACTAAAATAATTGGAAACCTTTAGGTATTTTGAGCCAATTCTTGTATCAGGTTATAAATTTCTGATATTTTTTTAGGTTTTTTTTGTAGTTTTCCCCCACTGAGTCATTCTGCACATGCAAAGGAGGTGGTGGGGGAGTGTTTGTGGTGTTTGGAATACACAGAACAGACACAGGACTCATCTTTTGACAAACCAATATATATAAACTATATATTTATATCTGTGTGCCTTCAACATTGCACCCCTCCAACATCAAGGCTTTCACTCCTGTAAAATGGCTTCAAGCAAGGAGGAAAGTGCTTTTTAATTGATTGGAGAAAATCTATTGCCAGCAAATCTTTCAAAACCACTGGGCAAAGCAGAGCAATTCAGTGGGACGGGTCAGAAGGGATGGTTGGTTTTCATCACAGAGCAGTAAATGCCAATAATTGCCTAAATTCAGTGGGCAGCTCAATGATATTGATACACCCCCTGTTTCAAAGCTTAATAAAAATCCTGGGAGTGCCCAGATTCTGCCAGCTAAAATACCAAATCCACGATGAGTTTCATCCCAGCAGTGCCCCAGAAGAGTCTGGGGATGGGGATATTTGGGAAACACAAGAAAAATACTCCCTGCAGACTTATTTAGAGCAGCATCATGTTAAAATTGGCGGGCACAGCTGCTCTCGGGCAGGATATTTTTCTTGGGTCAGGAGAACTTTCAGAAATTGAGTTGAAAAAGAGCTATTTTGGTTTGGCAAAGCACGTGCCTGGCACTGGAGGGGTTCCTGAGGGTTGGGCAAGAACAGCACGCTGGGCATTGCTGCCAAATTAGCATACTTATTAATGGCACATTAAGGAATTTCTCAATGCTGTGGCACAAAGGAGAGTTCTCAAGGCAGGGCTCATGCAATCTATTCATGGGCAGCATCGTCTGGAGCCCTTCCCAGCCCATGCCAAGTGCTCTGGTGGGTGGTAAAGGTGTCATCCCCCCCTTTCTGCATGTGGGGGGAGCAGGAACCCAGTGGCATTCAGGGATTTGGCTGGGCTGGAAGGTTGAGGCAGTGGCAGGTTGGGAACACGATGCCCAGTGTGGTCTTTCCCCAAAATCTCCACTAAATGAGCAGAACTTTGTTCTTTTGGTGCTTTTTGGGACAGGGCAAAGCTGGTGGGAATGTGCCAGTATTCCCAGGAGCCTGGAGCTGCACAGCCACCCACGGGCATGGGGAAGAAAGGGCTGCTTTGTTTTTTGCCTGTTGACTTCTGTGATTGGCATTTCCATGAGGTTCTGGAGGCCCAGCACACCTGTGGAACACGGTGGGGCCACATTCCACAGGGACAGGGCCACGGAGACTGGAGGGAGAAGGATGTGCTGGTGGGGGAGAGCCAAAGCTGGGGCTCCAAACCCTCCAGATCTTACACCGAGGGAGGGTTTCCCATCTGGATCCCGAAATCAGCACGACCCTGGGGCATGTTTGTGGCTCTGGGTTGGAGATGATGGGGACTCCCGTGCTTCTAACATTTCTGCCCATAATGGCATTAATTCACAGCTAGAGCTGGCAGAATTTGGGCACTGTTGAAACCTAATTCCACCCCTTCCGATTAATTAGGGCCTGTCTCCACCCAAAGTCTGATCTTTATTTGTCTGGAGATGTGAGAACAGTGTCTCCTTGGCTGGCTTCCTATCAGAACAGAAAAAACCTGCAGACTGATTCTGGACACGAGTGAGGGCTTCTATTTGGAGATCAGAAATCATGGAATGCCAGGATGGTTTGGGTTGGAAAGGACCTTCAAGCCCATCCAGTGCCACCCCTGCCATGGGCAGGGACACCTCCCACTGTCCCAGGTTGTTCCAAGCCCTGTCCAGCCTGGCCTTGGACAGTCCCAGGGATGGGGCAGCCACAGCTTCTCTGGGAGAATCCTCCTCCTCCCCATGTCCATAGGGAACAGGTAGAGGTGGAGGTGAAGCCACCAGTGAGGGTTCTTTCAGCACCTCCAACCCATGACTGACTTTGCAGAATATAAATAGACCTGAGGTCAAGGAGGCTGCTTTGGGACTGGAGTTGCCAGCACTGGTTTTTATGTTGTGGAATTGCTGGTAGTGAAAAGTTTCTACAAACTGGAACTTCATCTGTAATTTTTGCCTCCACCCACCCAAAAAGTGAAAGCTTTGCTGTCCTTGTCGGGTTAAGGTTGAACCCACGGGCTCACAGGGGTGTGCTGTTACTTGATGTGAAGGGAATAAAAATAGCCATGCCCTGGGCTGGTGGAAGCTGTGGAACAATCTTTGTCAGCTTATTCAACCAAAGAGATCAGGTTTGGAGGAAATGCTCTTCAAGGTGCTCTAGACTCTGATAATGGGGCTTCAGCTGCCTGGGATGACTGTGGGATGTGCATTCTGCTCAGCTTTGTCCCCTGTGCGTGTTCCCCCTCCCTCCCCAGCCACGAGAGCTGGGTTAAGATCCCTGATCTAATTGGCAGCCACAAAGGGCAGGCAGGCTGTGAACAAAACCTGCTCGTGTATCATTTGCATCCTTCTAAATTGCATTGTTTGTGCAGCTGCTTGGCCAAATCGTCCACAGGGTTTATTTTTGGCCACGGAGGAAACAGAGATGAGTTTTCTCTCTGTCAGGGCAGATGCAAGATCAAAGAATCATATATGCAGCTCAGAGAGGCCAATGTCTCTGCTAAATGTGTCCTGATGGGGGCAAGATTATTAATAAAGCAACTTTGAGATGATAAGCCACAGTTATAAGAGGCAGAGGCTTTGCCAAGACGTGGCAGGTCCCTTTCAGGTTAACTGCTGCTTGCTGAAGTCCCCCTTTCATTCCAGCCAGGAGGGAAAGAGGGGGTTGTCTGTATGTTTTAAACACTGACCTACTCTTCTCCTGAGAAGAAAAAAGCCTTTTCCAAAAGATCCATCAGGCCAACTTTGCCCGGTGTGGTGCTGAGGAACAATGGCACTCTCTTCCTCCCCACGTGTCGCTCGCAGTGTTGGAAGGCTCAGAGTAGGAAGGGCTGCTGATATTTCTGGCCAGCTCTTATTTATGGAGCTCACACAAGGGTGGGCTTGAGCAACCTGAAGAGGGCTTTTGTGTGCAGGGCCACTCAGCTGGGCCAGGCTGCTGTTTGCTTAGGGACGTTGTGATAATAATTAACAGAGCAGGAAACGAGGTGCTGATTGATTTGTGCACTCGTGGCACTCGTTGTGCCTTTGAACTGGGAGAGAAACGGGGAAACCCTGAGAGAAGGCAGATTTCTTTATTAGATGTGTGAGGATGTAAGAGTGGCCACAATGTGTGAGCCCAGAGTCCAGACAGACCCAGAGCTTGGGCAGTGGCCAGGGAGGGATGCTCAGGGAGCCCTGGAGAGCACAGAACGTGATTTACCCTTCCACTAAACCCCACCCTCTGGGATCCCATGAGCTGTTTCTCCATCCAAGTCCAAGTCCTGCTCCCTGACCAGTGACACCATCTGGACAGAGGGCTGCATTTGGCCTCCTACATCATTCCCTGGTGTCCCCTGATGTCTGGCCATGTCTGTCAGCAGGAGAGACAGAAACCTGTTGCAACTTGAGCTGAGAGTTGTGTCATCTCAGCACCATGTTCCTCCCGCAGCCCAACAGCCCAGAGCAGGCACCCTGTAAATCCACCCCGTAGAGCTGTTCCCTCTGTCATCCTTTGGCTACTCCGCTTGTTAAATCCCAGTCCAAGGGGTGAGGAGCTCTGGAGCTGAGCCTGACCCTTGGGAAGAGGGGACACTCTTGGTTGAAGTGCTCAACATGGCTCAGTTCAAAGGGATGAGCTCCAAGGTGATGGTTAATGGAGTCCAAGTGTCCCTTGGGACAGACGTGGTCCATGGGCCAGTGGCTATCCCAGGAATGTCCCTGTCCTGGCACTCCTGGGCTTGTGCTGGGGTTTATTTCCCTGGGACTGGTGTGACCTGCTCTTGGAACTCCCTTGGAGTGCAGCAGTGAGTGTCTGGAATGGACATTCACTTCCAAACCCACCACCCCTTGGGAGCTGTTTCCAGCTCTGATGGCCTTGGGCCCATTTATCCTACCAGGAGATATTAGGGCAGGTCTGCTTGAGTTCAGTTCTCCCCTCCCACTGAGTAGGAAATCCTACAGGAATCATCAGATGAAGATGAGGAATCCCAGACCCATTCCCTCCTGTGGAGCTCAGACCAAGAGCAGGACCCCTCAGTTTGGCTGGAGGGTGTGGATTTGAGTCAAGGGGGGCTCCCACCCTAAAGGCAGGTTGTCATTTGGGTTCTTGAAGCAGAATAATTCAGAATAAAGGAGAGCTGTGTGCTCTGATTCATTCTCCACTGATGAAGCCACACTTGCTGCAAAGGATTTCTTGAGGGCTGGCCAAATAGATTCCTTAAATGCTTCTTTAAAACAAAATAAATCTCCTTTATAGATAAATTTTCCTCTCCACTGAGGACCTGACAAGGTGCTGGCACACTCCTCAGCTTGACAGCCAGCCTGGAAGAAAGGCTGCTGTGTGCAAGGAGGGCAGCCCCTGGCACCCAGGTGGTGCTGGCTGTGTCCCTCCACAAACTGGGAGGAAACTGGGCTATGCTGGGATGCCCACGGCACAGTGACAGCCCCAGGACAGCAGCACAGCCAGGTGTTCCCACTGCCAGGTGCATTCCCATCTCCTGCCTCTCCCTTGGCACTGGGCAAAGGCAGCTTGTCAGAATGGCCATCACCAGCCCTGCCAGGAATGCCCTGGTGCCATCCCTCAGGGATCTGGCATCCCTGGAGATGCTGATGCTGTGGGTTGTGGTTTTCAGGTAGATAATTGCCCCACAACCAGGCAGGGTGTCCCACACCTGCCCCTGGGTCTCGTTCAGAGAGGCTCTCGGGCTCCTCAGTTATTCAAGGTCAATTACTGTGTGTAAAAAACCCCAATATGGAGATCAAATGTCATAATTAAGTGAGGGTAATTGTCTCTCTGGTTGGTTTTTGTGGAGGCCTGAGGCACGCACGCCTCTCATCCTGCAAACTTATTAATTACTGTTATTATGTGCAAGTTGTACAGAAACGTGGGGTTGATAAACTGCTAATGGGGACAGGCTTGGAAAGGAAAACCTGGCTCTCACAGCTCCAAGGCCAGAGGAATTTCACTCGTGGCTTTGAAATTGGGCTGGGCTCAAGCACAGCCTTGGGTGCCCCAGAGCTGTGTCCAGGTCCCACCATCCCTGGGAGCTGTGCTGGAATCTGCATGGTGGGAGACCCTCATTTAACATTTACAGACAGCAGTGCTTGTGTTTGCAACAGGTTCAGCTGGAAACCCTCTCCCTCGTGGAGCTCAGTGAGCAGAAAAGGGACTGTTCTCCCAGGGGAGCTAAAACAGGACTCCTGGATGAGCCCAAATTTCCCCCCACCTGAGAAGCTGATGTCCCAAATTGCCATTTGATCAGATGTCACTTCGTCCTGCCACTCACACGTGGTGTAGGTCCTGAAGGACTGGCCTTCAGTCAGAGGGCTGTGCTAAAATTAGCTGCACTAATTAGCTTTTTTTCCCCCCTTATTTTCTGTATCCCTTCAGTGGGCCACATAGAGGTGGAATCCTGGTCCCACTGAAGCTCGTGGGTGTCTTGCCATGGCCACCAGTTGGGTCTGGAGTCCTCCCCAGTGAGAAGAAGGGAGGAATTTTTAATTCTTTAATTTTTGCAAGACTCGTGGCCCTTGTCAGACCAACAGGGCTCATGGCAGTGAAAATGGAATATGGTGTGAGCTGTACCTGCAGTCTTTGGTGTGGGAGCACTGGAACTTCCCTCCGAGGAACCTCTCTGCTGCTATTTTGGGGCACCAGCAGTGTCTGTTCGTGTTCCAGCTCTGCACTTAAGAGTTCAGGCTTGAGTGCTCTGCTTTCCTGCAGCCTCCGTGACACGATTCCCATGGAAATTTTGTCTCGGTGCATTTGGGCTGAGTCCTGAGACTATTTTTGGAGGCTTTCAGAATGTTCCAGAAGTGCCCTTCACCTCTGCTCCTGTGAAGAGACTTTGGCTCCAGCTTAGAACAAACTGGTGTAACCAAAGGAAAAGAGAACAAGTAGAAAAACAAAACCAAAGGCAATTCCCCTCTCCCCAAACAGGGTTAACTCTCAGAGACTGAGCTCTGAGTGCTGGAGAAGGATGGCAATAAAGAGCATTTTCAAGCACTCCCAGTTCCAGGGTTCCTATTTAATATGTGATAATGACAGAAAAATCTGATTATAGAGTTGAGAAACGGCACCTGTGAAAGCTCTGGGGATCTCCTGCAGGTTTTCCAGCTATTGCAATATTCAGAGAGGTGGCAGAGGTGTAAAGGAGTATCTGAGGGTTGTCTTACAGTCAGACTGGACAGAAGGAGAAGACAATCAAGGTCTGAACTGGTGGATACAAAGGGTTTCTGGCTTGTCCCAGGTCCCTGCTCAGCTCTGGCTCTGCTCCATGGGAATGGCATGGCTGGAAAATCCCAGCCTTTGGGGCTCTGTGGTGGGAACAGGAGATGTCAGACGCTCCCCACTGAACAAACAGTGGGTGGTTCAGCTCATTCTCAAGGTTTACTTGCTTCTTTTGCTCCCTTTGCTCCACTCAGGGCTTGCTCCTCCCTGTCAGGAGCTGCTGCTCTTTCAGCAAAATGCAGCTCTTTGCTAAATGAACTCGACTCCTTCTTGGTTCCTTTTGTTTTGACACTCAGGAGATGATGGATTTATAGACCTTCCTGAGTTGTAAGTTCATTTTCTTCTATTATTTACCTTTCAGAGCAGCCCATTCTGACTGAGGTTTCATTCTGCCTCCGAGCAGGGCTGACCTGCCAAGAGGAGCTGATCCATAAATCTTTCCTTCCTTTTGCTTTCTCTCTTTCCAAAACAGCATTAGCTGAGTTTGCCTGGGAGGAAAACTGTTCTGCCATGGCCAGCAGTCAAACAGTGCAACTAATTAGTGCTTTCCCTTTTCCCTTCCCTTTAGTCTGTGTCTGCTGGGGTTGAAAGTAAGCCAGGGAGGAGGAGGAGGGAGGGAAAAAGAAGGGGGAAAGCATCGTTTGAAGTATTTATTTTTAATTAAAACGTTTGCAAGGTGATTTGGTGTAGTGGTGGTGATACACACACTGTGTCATGTCTAGGGGTCAGAAGAAATGTGAAGAGATGGATCAGGTTGGTCACTTTGGTCTAACACCTGAAAAACAAAACAAGGGAGGGAAAAAAAGATCTTTGGACACATTCAATCACAATAGATTTATAGGGCAAATATTTTACATATAGTTAGGAAGCAGGAGTTCAAGGTTCTCCTAGACCTGTGTGGTTTGAGTGAGTCAATTCATTTCAAGGTGCTGTGCTCAGTGCTTGGAGCAGATCTGTTATTCACTGTGCACTGGCTGCCAACACAGATAAATTTAAATGGCAAAGCAAAATGCTTTGAGATCACAGAAAACACTCTGCAGATCCAATGTCCTCTTTATTTTTAGCTCTTGGTTGCTTTTAGCAGCAGAGTGGCCAGATGTTAACCTGATGGGATGGACAAGGGCCTTCTTGCTGCTCGAAACTCAGATTATTCAGCTCCTTAAAAAAGAACTGCAGGAAACATTCTGTTGTGGAGGCAGCACTCCCTCAGTGAGGGAAGGATGGATCACACTGATATTTCCCAACCATTTAGCAGCAAAGGGAGCCCAAGGCTACCCCAGGACCATTCCAACAGACAAAATTGGGACTTTTCTGTCTGAGGCCACTGTCCCTGTGAAGAGCCTGAGTCCCAAACCACCGGTGGCTCTGCTGTTGCTCTGGGGGGCTCTTGGTTGTGTTTGAAGGAGACAATAAACCACACGGAGTGTGTTTCTGGGGCAGCAAGTTCCCCATTTTCTGGCTTTTGTGGGAAGCTTTTTGGCTCCCATGGGTGGGGATTGGGAAAGGTGCTCAGGCAGCACTGCAGGTGAGCACACATGGAAACTACAGCAGCTGGAACTGCTGGGAAAGGCAGGGCTGGAGAGGAAGGAGCCCTGCACTTCCCTTCATCCCATCCCGGGAGACAGAGCGTGTCCCAACAGTGCGGAGCAGACACGAGCTGCTTGCCAGCGTTTAATTTGTTGAAGATTAGGAAATTACTCCGTTCCTACAACGCCGTGTCGGTCTGGAAATGCCTTTGAACTCCGGGGGATGGGAAGTTGAGATGAAGCCTCAGATTTCACCGTGTTTGGAAGCCACGGCTTTATCAGGGTGAGAACTGCATGGATGGTTTGAGGGGAGTCATGGCCATGGAGACAATGGGCTGGCTCAGCTTCAGCTCCCCTGAACCTTGGGATAAGTGGATCCAGAGCAGGGCATTGAACCTGGGCTTTTTCCTTTGGCATCCCAAAGCTGGCTGGGGCAAAGCAGAGCTCGGCTAGTTCTGGTTTGTTCTGCCTGCTAAAGCATTGCCCCCTTTCTGAGCTGCATCTTTCCCCCCAAGGAAACATCTGCAGCCTCAACCCCCCATGTCTCTCTAGATGTGCCCCTTCCTCCCTGTCCCAACCACGCCGTGCCCTCCTCAGGCTGAGGGCAGAAAGCTGAGCCTGGCTCAGCTGGGCTCAGCCCCAGCGGGTGACTTCATTATTTACCCTGGTTTCCAAGAGCACTGGCACAACTGTTGGTGTCAAACCACGAGCAAAGGCTTCTCTTAGGAGCACAGATGATAAACAAACCCTGTCCCCCACCTGGAGCTCGAAGCAGCCCAGCAGTTGCAAGGCCACGACGTGCACAGCGGTTGCAGAAGGGGCCGTAAATAAATTGGTGTCCTGACGTGGGCACCAAAAATAAGCGTGTGCTGAGCCTTGCTGAGCGTTGGGCCAGGGCACAGCTGCTGCACCTCCTGGGGAAAGGGATCCCCTCCTTCAGGTGCTCACCACTTGGAAACATGGGCTTGGACAAGCCCAGTGTCATCTGCTTCTCTAATGAACTGGCCACGGCTGTGCCCTGCAAAAACAGGCTGCTGATCTGGGAAGGAGCAAAGCAGGGCTTTTATTGCATGCTGATCCTATGCATTGTTAGTAAAACAGCCTGAAGAGGCTTTTCTCTTTGCTGAAGGCAGGTCCTAAACTCTGGGGCCATTGCAACTCTCCTCACTCCAAGCTGCAATGCCATGCAGGAAAGCAGATATCCCTGACTGCTCTGATATCAAATGGCTTTTGCTGACCTCCCCTGGAGAGAGTTCCTTGTAAAGATCCAGAGGTTTCAGTCACTTGGAGCCTTGCAGGCCATTCTGAGCTCGGGTGATTTATTACCCCTTAGCCATCCTGGAGAGCCCTGCTGGAAATATGTAGGAGCACAAGGGTAAAAGCATCAATGAACCAGTGCCAAAAGCCCCCCAGGAGCAAGGGCAGGAGTGGGGATGAGGCTGTGGGAGAAGGCTGGGAGGATGGACCTGCAGAGGAGCAGGGGCTCTGTGATGGGCAGGGTTAACCAGGAGCCCATAACAGCGGGAGCAGAGGGGACTGAGGGCTGTGAGAGCTTCAGTGAACAAGGGCAGCAGCTCATCCCAGGTGGGGACACCTGGCTGCCCCAGGAACCCCTCTGGTGGTGGAGGTGACTCCAGGGCTCCTGCAGAGGACTCTGGCAATGAGGAGCCCTTTGAGGAGGGAAGAGGGGCTGGTTCTTGGAATATTTGGCTGAAAGAGGGGAATTGGGCTGTTCCTTTGGGGGATTGGTGTGTTTTTGTTATCCCCTGGTGTCGGAGGGTGCAGAACTCTCAGAGAGCACAGAATTGGTCGTGTAAAGCAAAGGACTGAGCTCTGTCCTAATTCATGGCCTTTGAACAGCCACAGAGGTTGTAAATTGAGACAGTTCCTGCCAGGGTAGTCAGCAAGGCTGTAGATCAGCACTGATCCACAGAAAGAAAAGGTAGATGAAGCTCTACACAAGCTAAAGGTTGGCTGGGCAGTTCTCATCTCACCTCTCGAGTACTACCTTGGGGGTTTAAGTGGAAGACTTTCAATTTAATGGAAATATTTTTGTTTTCAGCATTGGAGAGGTGTCAGGAGAAAGCAAGGCCCAAGTCCCAGTGTTCCTAAGCCCCAGTCTGTAGTCCCAGTCATGCCTACACCCCAGTCTGTTGGGATCCACAGTGTTTGGGCAATACTTTCCCAAACTTTCTTTGGGAGTGGCTGGAGTTTGCACAACTTGCAGAGGCTGTGGACGTTCTTTGGTGTTCCCTGAGCACCACAGCTTTCCTGGGACCTGATGTCTGGGATCACAACCCTTCACTCGAGCAGGAGGGTAAGGAATACAGGTCACCAGCAGGCCAGGCTGCAACTCCTCTCCTCCACAGCGAGGAGTTACTCACCCCCAGAGACTCCCTGAGGTCTGCAGATCATTATTCTCCTTGGTGGTGATTCATGGGGAGGGTTTCACAACCAGCCCCGCTGGGGTAATTCGTTCCTTTCCACAGCACCATTTATCTAAAGATCTCCGAATACTTTATGTACCTTCAGCTTTAATCCATGTTTTACCACCAGAGAAGGAGGTGAGGAGGATCATTTCCATCTGGCAAATGAGGGCAAGAAAGTGACTTGCCCAAGACTCTGCAGGTTGGTTGCAAGGCTCTGGATCTGACAGTTTCCCATACGTGGCCCTATTTCCCTGCCTGGATTTTAAAGGAACATTTGATTTCCTGGGGCTAAGGCTGAGCAGGAATCTGCTACAGCTGTAAATCAGAAGGCCTGGCGTGAATCAGAACTTCCTCCAGTGCTTGGGAATGTTTGGATTTGTCATCCCAGAACGGCCCTGACCTGAAAGGATTGGAGCAGAACTGGTTTGTTTGTAGGGCTGGGATCAGCTGCTTGGTGTAGGATGTGGAGTTAAGAGTTAGTGAAGGACTCTTGGGATATATTCCTATGGTTGGTGGGGTCAGTGTGGACAGTGGAGAGTGAAGGTGTGACTCTTGTGATGCAGAGGGTGAGTTGTGACTTGAGCTCTGTTGTCTCCTGGCTGGAAGGGGAGAGAGGTCACTGTCTCAAGTGAGCCCTGTCCAAGTGTCCATGGGGGCAGAATGGGGACAGATTCCAACCTTTGCTTGGAGTTTGACCTCTTGTGGTAATTAGGCATGACTTCAGTGGTGTGTCTCCTGAAAAGAGAAACACCAACCAGTGGAAAGGCAGTCCTTCCTTCCCCTGGGCCAGGGGAATGCAGAGCAAGACCCCCAGCCCAAGGCAAGCTGTGCACTTTGGGACAAGGGACCTCTGGAGACCACCCAGTCCAACCCCCCTGCCAAGGCAGGGCGACCTAGAGCAGGTGACACAGGAACCCATCCACCTGGGAAGGACCAGCTCCAGAGAGGGGAACGGACCTGCTTGTGGTCCTTTGGGGCTGCTCCTGTGCAGGGCTGTGGGCTGGACCCTCTGACCCTTCCAAGCCCTCACCTCCTGGGGTTTAACAGGCGGGTGGCAGGGCCAGCAGAGCAATCCCCACCTCCCTGCTGTCCCCAGGGACACGTTGCTGCTGCACTCACCTTCCTCCCCCTCTGCCTCCCTCCCTGCCAGGCTCGCCCTCTCTGCGGGCGTACCCCCTCATCTCCGTCATCACCAGGCAGCCCTCCGTGGTGCCCCACCTGCTCCCAGCTGGCACCAGCCCCCGGGCACTGCCAGCACAGCCTTCCCCAGGCTCGGAGAACCCCCCCAGCGAGGCTCATGGCAGCAGCGAGTCGGAGGCAGAGCAGCCCACGCCCAGGGTGAAGAAGCCGCGCCGGAGTAGGACCATCTTCACCGAGATCCAGCTCATGGGGCTGGAGAAGAAGTTCCAGAAGCAGAAGTATCTCTCCACCCCCGACAGGTAGGTCAGGTGCTGGCAGCAGGGCAGGGGTGAGCAGAAGGGCTGCTCGGAGTGCTCCCTGTGGATGTGCTGCCTGCTGGCTCCATGGAGATGTCTCTGCGTTGGCCAAGGCCATGGGCAGATCATAAATTCATGGAATAACCTGAGCTGGAAGGGACCCACAGGACCATCAGTCCAACCCCCAGCCCTGCACAGACACCCCAAGCACCCCACCCTGTGCTGAGAGCCTTGGCCAAACCCTCTGCAG
>JAWWMP010000068.1:243243-260487 GCA_035047865.1 Dendrocincla tyrannina | reverse complement strand
GGATGGAACTGGGGGAAATCCAGCCCTCTGCCCCCAGGAGGCCTCAGGGACCACATCACACCCATCTCAGCTGCAGTGGGTGGCCAGATTCCATTTCAAGGCTCACTTTTCCTGGGATCAAAGGTGACAGGAATGGGTAACAGCAATGGAAGTGCCCGAGGATGGTACCTGTGCTTGGAGCAGGTCTCCAGGCTCAGAGCTAGAGCTCTCTGCCATTCCCATTCCTGCTGCACACTTGGAAATCAAGGTGGAGCCTGTCTTGCCCTGGGCTCTGGTGGTGTGTCCAAGGCACCTGAGGGGTTGTCTCTCTGGCTGCTGAGCTGGATTTCATCCAGCACCTTGGGCAGCAATTCAGTGGGAAGGTGATGGCCTGTCCATTGGCTTGGAAAACACAGCCAGGGATGCCTGGAGTTGACTTCTGCCTCCAAAGGCACAGGCAGGTTCCTTGTCCTTGGAGGGAAAAGGGAAGTTCTTGGGGACTCCTTGGTGCCACATGGGCAAACCAGACTAAGAGAGGCTTTGGCTTTTTTAGAGGCTTTCAGTCCTACTCTGCAAATCTGAATTCTGGGGTAAACACTGACCCAGTTCCTGTGTAGCTTATAAACCCAGAGAGGGTTTGAAATGTTCCCCAGCCCTTGATGGAAATGGAAATTGGTTTTGAAGGTGGCATCCTCTGCTGCCTGTCCCCAAAGCCCAGGGTCACAGCAAGACCACATTTCCTGGCCATGACCATCCTGTCTCATGGAGTTTCAGGGTTCTTAATGCTCTGACCCCTCCCAGCTTCACATCACCAGGTGGGTCACACTTGCTGAAGCCCTCGAGGCTGTTAATTAACATTATCATGTGACTGTTCCTTGGCTTTGTACCCTTTTGGGGCTGATGAGCAACTGGTGCCCAGGTACCACTGCCCTGTGTTTGTGTGCCCGGGTTTCCAGGCAGTGCTGGTGACACAGGTGTGTGGCAAGAGGTGGCACAAGTCAAAGAGTTGGCCAAGCTGTGCTTCTCCCTGCCAGCTCATGGCAGTGGGTTGTGCTGGGTGTTCTCTCCTGCAGCTTTTGGCCTGGAGAGAAGGTTGTACCCCTGGGAGGGCACCTGGTTTATTAGAGGTGAGGGAGGCAATGACTCTGCCACATTCTGCCCTTAAATAACAGCGTTGGCATCTTAAACCAAGGGGGTACAGACATCATGAGGTGGCACAACAAACCTGCAGGTCCAGAGTGATTCCAGAGTTGGGGAGAAGCAGGAATGACATTTCTGACATTTCTGACATGGGGAATGTGCAAATATGAGCCTGCTTGCCCCAGGAGCCCAGCTGAAAGCAGACATTTATTATGTGTTCCCCCCTCCAGAGGGAAGAGAACATTTGCCAAGGGGTCCCAGAATGCAGAGCCCTCTGGAATGTGGTTTTTTGGAGCTGTCCCACCTGCAGCACTCATGTGACTCCACGGGGCACTTCCCTGGCCGAGCTGAGCATTCCCAGCCCCATCCATTGGGCAACCCCATTACGAAACTGCCACATTTGGGGGGAAGGAGCAGGGGTTACTCTGAGCTGCATTTGCCTCATCTCCTGGGTTTTAATATAGAAATAATGAATAGCTTCACATGAGCTTGCCTGGCTTGGAGATTTGTGGGGGATGAATCAGGATTATGGGCTGTCTGCCACACATACCCTTGAGCTAAACACGCAACTAATAAATTCCCTTATAAGCCTAAATTGCCTACAAGGGCAGAATGCACATGAAATTAGCAGATTTAGAGGTCCTCCCAACTCCATTAGGAATGGGGAAGGATTCTGATCCCTGTGATATAAGTAGTGAAGAAGAAATGTGATGCACAGAGTAGCAAAGGCAGGCTGATGCTGGCATCTGTTCCAATGCTTTTGCTCCAGGCACCAGGGGCCTGTTTTTCTGGGATGTGATGTCCCTAATTCATGGACAAACATGGAGTGACAGCACCTGGAGGGCAGCAGGTTTGTGTTTCCAAGAGGGCAGGCACACCCTGAGACTTCCAGGAGGAGAAAGAGAGCAGAGAGCCTGAAAACTCCTAAATGTTCCTGGTTTTTCCATAAGAGCCACTGTCTTTCCATCCCAAATTCATGGTATTTACCACTTTTGTGGGACTGTTCTCAAAACATCAGGTCAGAGGGACATTGTTGAACGCTCTTGCAGTGCTGGACTGGCATCTGAGCTCTTCTTGTCCTCTGTAAACTCATTTCAGTGTGTGTTTTGTGCCCCAGGCTCGACTTAGCCCAGTCCTTGGGGCTGACTCAGCTCCAGGTGAAGACATGGTACCAGAACCGGAGGATGAAGTGGAAGAAAATGGTGAGTGGATCTTTGTCATTCCTCCCCACTCCTTAAAAACCAGGGGCAAAAGGGCAGGTGTGGAGGCACCATGTCAGCAGCTGGAGTCTGGTCACCCCAAATTTGGGGCTATTCTTGATCATTCTTCTTGGAGATGTTCTCTGTTTAAAGTGTCCATCCTGTGTGGTGCCCTCAGGGGGATCCCAGGTAATAGGGAGGGTAAAAAGCCAAGGGATGAAAGAAATGTGACCAGAACAGAGGGAAAACCAACAGATCTCCTGCCTTTTTGGCACTCCTGTGAGCCCAGTGCTTGTGGGACTGGCTTTGGGCACAGACAGAAAAGGTTGTGTTGCTCTGGGGAAGCAGTGGAGGTTTGGGGGCCGATCCCATGAATTCTTGCCTTTCACCTCTTCCACTCACCCTCAGCTCCATGGCCCTTTCCCCCTTAGAATCCTTTTTATCAAGGACACCCACCCAATAAATGCTGGTGGGATGCTGACCTGGGTGAGGACATGCAGTTCCAGGCTGTTCCTTGGAATGCAAGGGGCAGTTACTGCAGCTCCAAACAAATTTGGGATCAGCTTGGACACAGATCCTTGCCTGGAAGGGTCTTGTTGCTGCGGGGATGGCGTGAAGAGAGAGGGAATCACACACAGAGGAGCAGGATGGAGCTCAGGCTGATCTGGAGGGTTCCTCTCTTTGCTCCAGGTGCTGAAGGGTGGACAAGAAGCCCCAACGAAGCCCAAGGGCCGCCCAAAGAAAAACTCCATCCCCACCTCGGAGGAGATCGAGGCAGAGGAGAAAATGAACAGCCAGGCCCAGAGGCAGGAGCTGGAGGCATCCCAAAGCCCTGAGGAGCCCAAGCTGGCAGAGGAGAAGCCACAAGAAGCCTCTGTGGAGACAGAGAAGTCTCCAGAACATATACCAGAGCCCTCCTCAGAGGAGACCACACCTCTGAGTTAAAAGGGAGAGGGAGAGAGAGGAGGGAAAAAGAGAAGCAAAAAAAGGGATAAAAGAGAAAAACCAAAAGTCAATATATATATGTATATATATATTTAAATATGTATGTAATGGGGGCTGTGTACATATATATATAAATATATATATATGTAGACCTTGTGCATAAGTCTAAAGATTGGTCACTTTGTGCCTTTGGGAATCAGCCATGGTGGGCCAGGTGGGGCAGAGACATCCCATGGGAATGGTGCCAACCTGTCCCTGAGAAGAGAGCCTTGGGATGGGGGCAAAGCACCCCTGGAAGCCCCAGGGAGCTCCTGGAGAAGGCAGGGGAAGGAGGGAGGCAGAGAGGGTGCTGTGGCTGTGCTGGAGGGTGTTCTCTTGGCTTTCTCCATGCCCTGGAGTCGTGGAATGGGCAAAGAGTCTTGGATCAGGGATAGGGAATGGGAGCAAGGACAGCACCACTCCCTCCTGTAACCAGCACTTATTTCTCTTGGGGTTAAGCCCGACTTAAAACCCCTTCAGAAGGAGCTCAGCCCCCCGGGTTTGCTCTGACCCAGTGTAAGCTCAAAGCTTCCAAAGGGCCATCCCTTCCCGGGGCAGGATTGCAGTTGCATCTCCCTGGGTTGTGTGGGTGCCGTGGATTTGCAGCGATGCAGGACTGAACTTGGAAAGCCATGAGGGTTTGGATTGGAGTCTGCTCCAAAAGCTTTGGGATGCTTGGATCTGGGAGTTTTGCTTTGGGCCCACTACTAATTTTTGGAGTTTCTTTTGTTTTTTTTTTAAAAGAAATGAACTTTGAGATGTTTTCAGGGGTCGGGGAGGACGATGGATTTCGGAAAGCCGGCGTTTGTTTAAGATGTGTGCCAAGACTAGACGTGCATCATGCTTCATAAAGTCTTGTTCAGGGTACATTTGGCCCAAAGGCTGCAAGAGATGTATTAAGATAACCTTTATTTTTTAATTAAAAATTAAATATATAAATCAAGCTGGTGGTGTTGCTGTTTCTCTTTCAGAGCTTCTCATTTCAGGGATTTTGCTTGGGTTGGTTTTTCTGAATATCCCTTTATTTTGGGATATTCAAAGGGGAGTGGCAAGGATTACTCACATGGATCTCAAGTTATCCAAGGAGTGGGCAGAAAAGGTTTATTTTTCCCAGTTTCTTGCTCAGTGGTGTTTGGAATTGTGTCATTCCAGCTCTGGGATGGGATGACCTGAGTCAGGAAATCCCCATGTGGTGAAACCCAACCAAGCCAGGGTGGGACAAGCTCCACTCAGTGTGTGTTTAACTCCCCAAAACCACCTGGGAAAAGGCAGCTACACCTCCAGCTTTGCACCTCATCCCAAATTCACCTCAGCAACACCCACGGGCAAGGAGCTTGGACAATCCCAGGCTTGGGATGCCTTTGAGCTCCTTTGTCCTGTGTCACAGTGAGCTGGAGATGGGATAAGGCATCTCTCTCCTGCCTGCTGTGTTCAAAGCACCTCTGAGCTGCAAAGTCTTTCCTCTGCTGTCCAAATGCACCAAAATTTGGTGGGGTTTGGACATTTTCTTTCCACAGAGCACAGTGAGAGGCAAAGGTGGTGGGGCAGGGTTTTGGCACTGGCTTGGAGTGTGTTGTTTGCACATTTTTATCTGTGCATGTCTTTTTTTCCCCTTTTCTTTCCAGAACTGTGCCTTGGTTCAAGCCTATCTATTGGCCTTGAAATGGCATTTAATTGAAAAAAGGCCTATGGCCTGTTTATACAGGAATTAGATTAGTCTCTGAGATCTAGAATCATCCTTATTGTTCTTGGACAGTGGCATCAGCACTCTTATCTCAAAATAAAATGTTTCCACAAGCCTGAAATGCCACAGTGCTCAGGGAAGGGGAAGAGAGCAATTTACTGGAAATAATTTGTCTAATAATGAGTTTCACCATCAGATTATAAAAAAACCCTCTGCAAGAATCTCTGCTCGGGTGATTTACAAGCCTGAGTTGTTGATAAAATCAAATTTTGAGTGCAGAACATTCTAGAAACAAAAAGCTGATTGTCAGGGAAGGCATCAAAGGGATTTGAACTTGTCTGAGTTCAGAGTGAAATATCTTGGAGTGAATCTGTCCCCAAGGCCAGGCTGGACAGGGCTTGGAAAATCCTGATTTAGGGAAGGTGTTCCTGCCATGGCAGGGGTGGGATGGGCTGGGCTTTGAGGTCCCTCCCAACCCAAACCAGTCTGGGATTTTATTAATTTTCCAAACTAAATAGATTTCAGAGATGTGGTTTCAACCCAGCTTTGGAAATGTTAGTGTCTGGCCTTCCATTCAACCAGAACACGTTCCATGAAGTGGATAATGTGGGTGGGGTTGGGGTTTTTTTTTGGTGGATTTGCCTGAATTCCTCAAGAATTTTGATAGATTTACATAACAGAAACAGGGGGAAAAAATCCCTTTCTTTGCCTAGTTCAGCCAGTGGCGTGTGGGGTTTCTGTGCTATCCAATGAAACGGGGAAGGACGAAAATAAACCCCTTCCAACACTTTTAAGGAGATGTTTCTAAACCCCAAGCAAGGCAAAGTTGGCCATTTCCCAGCGAGTTTTACGAAATGACATTTCCCACTTCCCAGATGAAAATAATTGTTTCTGACTCAGCCCCACTTTACAGTGGGAACAGTTCCAGTGCTTTTTTAATTATTTTTTTTTGTTCCTTGTTAATCCCATTCTAATCACTTGTGAGTCAATCTGGGTGAAAATGCAATACTCCAACTGTCTGGGCTAGTTTTTAATGAGTCCATAAGACACTGGAGAGGTTTTTGTTCCTCCTTTGGCTGAGGAGCAACCTGGGCATCTTATTTTTCACTGTGGTTGTTGAAATGCAAAATCAGCTCTTGAAAACCCTCTCTGCCACCGCTGCCACTGAGTGACTCTCCTGATAATGCCCTGAGTGTTTGGAAAGCACGTTCAGCGTGTCTGGATGGAGAGGAAAGAGGAGGGGAGAAAGGGGGGAACCACTGAGGTATTTCTGGGCTAAATTTTCACCTCTCTCAGAGCAAAACATCTCCAAATTGCAGTCAAACTGAACATGCTGGCCCCAGCCATTGTGGGAAGGCAAGGGCTGATGTTCCTCTTGGTTTAGGATTTCTTTTAGGGCTGATTTTTGGTCTTGCTGCTGGAATGCCAAGACTTGAGCAGCTCTTCCCTTTGCCTTGGCTTAAAGGCTGGGCTGGGGGGAGTTGAGCTTTGGAGTTTGGGTGCTCAAGGTGGTTGTGAGCTGAGTTTGCTCCCTGAGAGCCAGAAAGAGCAGCACAAGCCTCATTTTAGGCACCTTAATTCAGACTTGAGGCCAAAGTGTTTCTCCCTGAGGGAATCTGCACTAAGAGGCTTCACCTCCATCCATGGAGTGACAGCAAAGGGGTGTCCAAGGGACTTTTAAGTGATTTTATATCTTTAAAAGCCTTGTGTTCCCCAGGATCTGCTGCCCCAGGAGTGCTGCTCATGAGCCCTTGGGCTTGAGCCTCCTGATGTTCAGGGCTGTTTGGATTCCAGTTCCAGTGCTGAGAGCAAGGAACAAGGTGTGGGAATCCAAAGTGCCCTACAGGGATGGAACTGCTCATATCCGCAGTGCTGGCTGGGACCCACCTGTGATTGTACCCAGGGCTGAGATAATCCTGCAAAGCCCCAAATCCTCTGAGCTCATCCTGCAGGATGGTTCCCCCAGGTCCCAGCAGGGAGGAACATGGTGGGGGGGAAATCTGTGTTCATTTAATTCAGGCCAGTACAAAGAAATGGGGTGGTTGGGTGGGTTTGCAGTTCCCCCACTCTCCAGCATCTCTGTGGGAAGGGAGAGTGGGAAAGGAATGAGTGGGGAAAAGGGGGAAAGGAAGAGGTGAAAGGAAAGACAGAGGGGAAAAGCTTAACTGCATGGAAACTGCATGGAAAAATGCCATAAAATATAAAAATTAGGGAGGAAAATAATTGTGGTGAAAAGTCAAGTCTTTCTTGGATGGATAAAGCTCTAGTTCTGTAGAGAGAGATTTTTCTGGGTTTAGCTGCACGTGCCAGAATGATGAATGGCAGGTTTTTCATCAGTTTATTTTTATATCATATAAATTAAAGTGTAGCTGGGTAAAGAACAGTTGGATCAGACTTAGGATATGATACAGGATTTGGGACCAACTTTGTGTCTGGACAGAAGTTTGGAGAAGCCCAGATCCCATCGAACCTTGGATATTGGACATGGATATCCCGTAAGAGCTTTGCTCCTCTTTCTTCCCAGGGTCTGGTGCTGCCAGGTGGGATTGAACAGGTTTTATTGGAAACTGAAGGAAAGGTGGGCTCCAAAGGGAAAGGGGGGCTCCAGAGGGAAAGGGGGGCTCCAAAGGGAAAGGTGGGCTCCAAAGGGAAAGGTGGGCTCCAAAGGGAAAGGGGGGCTCCAAAGGGAAAGGGGGGCTCTAAAGGGAAGGAAAGGGGGGCTCCAAAGGGAAAGGGGGGCTCCAGAGGGTGGGAAAGGTGGGCTCCAGAGGGTGGGAAAGGTGGGCTCCAAAGGGAAGGAAAGGTGTGGGAAAGGGAGAGGTGCTGCTCTCCTGCCAATGGCCACTGATCCCCCCCAGGCCCCTGGAAACACCAGGGCTCTGTTCGGACAAACAACTGAGAGTAATAGAAAGTGTTACTCACTGAGAGAGGTTCCTGAAATCATCTCCTCCTGGAGAACCCTCCTGCACACAGCTGGGAGGAGGGGTTTTCCCTCCAGAGCTCAGTGAGACACAAATTCATCATGGAGAAATTTCAGAAGCCAAAATTTCCTGGGGCAAATGCTCCCAATATTTGCACAACCCAAAGGAACCAAACCCTTGTGGATGGAACAGCAGTGAAATATTGCAGGCCCTTTGCAATTCCCACATTAATGCTCTTCCCAAACAGGCTTATCAGGTGGAGAAAGTCAAGTTCCTGGACACTTCAGCACAGCCAGAGCCCAGCAATTCCTTTTTCTGAGTTCTATCAGAGCTGCAAACCCCAATTGTGATGCAGATTCTCACAGACCCCCAGGAGCTCCTGCAGGTTTTACAAGGGCAGATTTGTGTCCAGGGGACCCTGCCCTCTTGTGAGATGTCAGAGAGGCTGTGCAGAGTGGGAATTAAGCTAGAGCAGGTCTGAGAGGTGCCTGAAGTCGGGCAGGTCCTGGTATTAATGCAGGAAGGAACCCACTGGGAGCTTTAAGAGCATCCTTTCCTGCCCCAGCCTGGCACCTCGTGGGTGTGATTTTGGAGTGCTGCTCTGCCTTGTTTACTCTCACAAAAGTAATGGAGGGGGAAAAAGAGGTGTCAGCTCTTGAAAACAGCAGGGCTTCGACCTTGAGGCTGCTGCATACAAACTCTGCAGGGTTTTGTGGCTTTCAGAGCCTTTTAGCTCTTTTTAGCTTTCAGAGGGTAGAGTTGTTTGTAAAGCCAGATCATGCAGCATTCCAGGAGCTTTGCTGGTGCCTCTGGAGAACACAGATTGTCCTGTGCATCTGGCAGCTCAGTGAGGAGCAAACAAGCTGGAAGAGGTGGCTATAGGTGACAAACACACAAGCAGGTCACAGGCTGGGGGTTCTTGCCCACAGGGATTCCCTTGGGAGATGGAGGCACCAGTTCAGTGAGGAGATGCTTCTCCTCCATCCTCCATCCCTGTACTTGGTGCTCTGGGTCCAAGGTCCTGCCAGGAGGGATGGGAGTGTCCCTTTCCTTCCTGGAAATCTGGATTGCCCATAGTTCCAGCTCTCTGCTCCCCTGCTGACCAGGGCTGTGGAGCCTCAGCTCTGCAAACCTCAGGGAGCAGAGATCTGGGCCACCTGAGCAGGGAGAGCTCCTTTCCATGCTGCCATTGGCACCCATGGGGAACATTCCCAGCAGCTAATCCATAACGTCATCTGCTCCTCCACACGGAGATATTTCTATTATTTGGGTGGGGAACATGACTCAGAGGAATTATTTCCTCTCCTGTCCACGCTTCTCATTACTGGAAAGACGGTGGTGTTTTTTCCCCCGTGTTTCATTTGGGATATTTGGGATAATGATGCTGAGGAGGTGTCTGATAATGGGATTAGAAGCCCAGACTGGGAGTTACCTGCCTTATTCTCTGTGTGCCTCAGTGAATATTTACCCCCGAGGTAATAATTAGGCCCATTCATGCAGTGCAAACTCACCCGTGGCATGGTGAGATGAAGATGTCAGAGAGCAGAGCACGGCTGGGTGTTTGGTCCAGGTTCAAGGAGAGAGAGAATAAGGGAATAAGTCACTCCTGAAGCATCAGCCAGTCTGAGGTTCATTATTCCCCTTCCCAGGACCTGCCCCTCTCCTTGTGCCATGTTATCAGCAGGGATGAGCAGCAGACCAGGAACTGCATCCTCCCCTCATGCTGGAAAGCTGGGGAATGTTCTCCCTGAATCCCTTCCCAGGGAATGCTGTCCCTGCTCCCCTTCCCAGGGAATGGTCTCCCTGAACCCCTTCCCAGGGAATGGTCTCCCTGAACCCCTTCCCAGGGAATGCTGTCCCTGCTCCCCTTCCCAGGGAATGCTCTCCCTGAACCCCTTCCCAATTAACGCCCTCCCTGCACCCCTTTCCCAGGGAATTCTCCCCCTGAACTCCTTTCCCAAGGAATTCTCTCCCTGAACCTCTTCCCAAGGAATGTTCTTCCTGAACCCCTTCCCAATTAATGCCCTTCCTGCACCCCATTCCCAAGGAATTCTCTCCTTGCACCCCTTCCCAGGGAATGCTCTCCTTGCACCCCTTTCCCTGGGAATGCTTTCCTGAACCCCTTCCCAGGGAATGCTCTCCCTGAACCCCTTCCCAGGGAATGCTCCTTTTGGCCCCAGCCCAGGCAGCAGACAGGGAAGTGTCCCAGATTCCCAGGAGGAATCCTGATTTCCAAGCAGCTCTCTGAAGGCACGGAGCCCTTTGGAGGGTGTCACACGTGTCCCCCCAGCCCTGTCTCTGCCAGGGCAGGACTTTCTGCACATCCAGCCCCCGGGTTGCAAAGGCAGGATGCTTTTTTATCTTCCAGAAACCCAAAGTTTTGTAGATTTTCTCTCTTTTTTCAAGAGC
This sequence comes from Dendrocincla tyrannina, assembly GCA_035047865.1. Taxonomy (NCBI): domain Eukaryota; kingdom Metazoa; phylum Chordata; class Aves; order Passeriformes; family Dendrocolaptidae; genus Dendrocincla; species Dendrocincla tyrannina. The sequence continues at coordinate 250,171 of JAWWMP010000068.1, read as the reverse complement.
TGCCGCCAGCAAAGAAACTGAATCCTGTTTGGGGACCATAAATCTGGAGCAGGTAAACAGGGCAGTGTTGCCAAACCTCTTTGGAGGATCCTATTTTTATCAGTTTTATTTCCTGCTGGTTCTTCCCCACAGCTCACTTTGATTCAACTCAGAGTGGTTACAACAACAACAGGCCGGGAAATGGATACTTGGGAAATACAACACAAATATTCCCCTTTTCCCTTTGCTGTTAGTGCTGGGGGGGTTGCTCAGGATGGGATTCTGGACCATGGCAGGAAGCAAAAACCAGGATTAGCAGGGTCTGTTTGGGCTGCATCTCCAGGATGCTGCAATTCCATGTGTTTGCTCGTATTTGTGCTTTCATAAGTATATCAGTCTCTGTTTAAAACCAAATTGAGGGGGTTTGGAGGTTCCTGCTCCTCTTGCAAAGCTGTTGCAGAGCCCAGTTCCAGTGGCAGCCCTTCCTTAGGATTTCTCTCTGCCCCCCTCTAAGTCCCATTTTGGTACATTTTATTTCCCCTGGCCTTGCCCACTGGCACAGGCAGTTGTCCCTCTCTGCTGCTTCTCCCTGGGTATTTCAGGCTGGGATCAGATCTCAGCGTGGCCTTTGCCCTGCCAGGCTCCTGGAGGTTTGTCCCATGAGCTCAACTCCTTCCCAGGATCCCTCCCAAAACCTTTGGCTGCTTCTCTTCCAGCCTGGCTTTGTCTTTCTTGAGCACAGGTGATGAAAACTGCACACCTTTGTGAAGCAAAGGTCTCACAGCAGCGTAACCACCATCCCAAGCATCTCACGGGGCTCATTTGGGACTTAAATTGCTTTGGGTTTGAAGGTGATTTTGGTAGCCAGAGACCTCATTTGATCATTTGGTGCTCCTCCCCTGTCTCCTTGCTCTGCTCCCACCCTCCCTGCCCTGTTTTCCTGCAGGTTCTACAATTCCTTTGGGGAATGGCAATCTGACTCAGCTTTTTGTCACCAGCAAACTTGATGGCTCGACGCTGCTTTTACTGCCCAGGGTTTTAATTAAAGCTTTATGTAAAACCTGGCTCAGTCAGGATCCTGAGCAGCTCTGGGAATAATCTTCCTTGAGCCCCCTTTTCTCGCTCTGAACACGTTTGGCTTTGACCTCTGGACCCTCTCACACCCCCCCTGCTTTTGCCAGTTATTAATTCCCTTTACAGAATTAGAGAGTCCCTAAGAATTGCTGGTGAATGGCCTTGCCCATTTCTAGAAAATCCATTATCCTATTGAAGAGGGAGATAATCCACAGCAAACATCTTTCCACATTATCCCATTTCCCTGTATCTCCTCTGTGTTTGGGGCTTCTTTATTTCCCAAGGCTATTCAGGTCTGTTAGATCAAATTTGCTTCCCAGTTCTCAAATACAGGTGGCATCTTTTCACTGCTAGGCTGGTTTATTCAAACCTTTGCTCTTGGGGTTTGTGGTTCTGTGATAAAGATCTTGTTTGTGACATGAGGTGTGTTCCTTTGTTGTAGTTCCAGCTTTTCTGTCCTAATTTCCCTCCTCAGCCTGACTCCTGCTTTCATCGTTGAGGCTTCGCCTTTGTTTTTCCTGTATGGAATCAGGGGGGCTGCTCCATAAATGCAAGTTCAGCTTTCCACGAGTCCTTTGGCTCAGCCAGGAGGTGCCAGTGCCTGAGGAGAGCAGCCCAGAGGCAGCAGCAGTGGCTCTGCACTGCCCAAATCCCCAGTTCCCAGCCCTCAGCCCAGCCCTTTTCCTTGGGAGAACCCAAAGGTCAGGCAAACAGGGCTGGGGAATGCTCAGCACCACCCCAAACACTTTGAATGACAATGTCCTTTCATACCTGCCAGCAAGGTTTTTTTAATTTAATTTTTCCCTTTTAGCTCCCTGGCATTGTTAACTTTTTTCCCCTCTGTGTTTATTTTGGTTGCAGATTTATTGGGTGCACAGTTAAGTGCCATTTAGCTTTGCAGAACTGTCATCGCCAGCGCTTTATGAATGGGATCATTCACTGGCAAACTATTTAAACACTAAAAGGGGGGAAAATTTACTGCTCCAGGTCAGTGAAGAAGCCAAGATCAACTGAAACTCAGCTGTGTTTCTCCTTGAATACAGGAATGTGGTGAAGGAGTTTTCTTTAATGTATTCTCATCCTTAATTTATCCTCACACGTCAAACTGAGTGGCACTGTTTTGCAGGGCTGATTTTCCTAAAATAATGCCTTTTTTTTTCCCTCTGACAGCTTGTAAGAGCCTGGAGATCTAAAAATGTGGCTAAACAGGCAGTCCCACACCTGCTAATTAAGGCTATGAATAAGCTGTGACCAGTCAAGCAGCCACTGACAACCAGGCCTGGGCAGGGAAGTTTTCCAGGAAGAATTTTAGGGATCAGATGCAATCCTGGATGTGGGAGCAGCTCTGACCTTTTCCCCTTGGTAACCTTGGGATAAAAATCTTGCTGCCTTTCAATATTTCTGCCCCGGAGCTGCCAGAAGGGCAGAGTGGTGTCTTCTGCCAGCAGGTTTGAGGGGATTCCTCCCTGGGAGGGTGGGCAGGCCCTGGCACAGGTTGGGCAGGGACTTTGTGGCTGCCCCTGGATCCCTGGGAGTGTCCAAGGGCAGGTTGGAACATCCTGGGACAGTGGGAGGGGTCCCTGCCCATGGCAGGGGGGGGAATGGATGAGCTTTAAGGTCCCTCCCAACCCAAACCAGTCTGGAATTTTGTGTTTCTCTGTCAGAGCTGATTTTTCCCTTGGAAACTTCTTCCATCCATGGAGCCTGGGAGCAACTTCTGCAGGTCAGTGCACAGAGCAGAACAGTTATTATTCCTTCAGCTGAACCATCTCCCAAGGCAGGCAATCCCTGCAGGAAGCTGGACTCGCTTCATTCCCAATGTTCTCCCCAAAAGGGAATCTCTTTTAGCACCCTCGTGTGGATAACCTTCAAGCAAGGTTGTGTGTTTGCTCAGGCCATTTCATGTGTTTAATCATGTCCTTCACATCCTAAGCTGTCACAGTTGCCTTAATACCTTGGGAGTGTGGAAATATATATTTATACCCGTGTGTGTGCCCGTGGGTCTGCAGGGCTGGCCAGGCTCCAGCAGCACAGCCGGGGGGGACAGCAGAGTGTGGAGGGAGGGACAAGGTGGCCTCAGGTTTCCCATCTCCCATGTCCCCAGTGCTCTCTGACCCCCTGAATTCCACTGCTGCTTTCCCAAGTGAAAGTTTGCTCCTCACCTGCTCCCGGGGTGTCTCTGGGTTTATGGCTCATTGCACAGGGGGGATGGAGTGGGGTCAGAGGGCTGACAGAAATGCCAATTCCCGGGGTTTTCCCCCAGCACTTCCAGGGTGCTGAGGGAGCTTTTGGACTAATCCACTCCGATTTAGAGTTAATCCTCGGGCACTTGGTGTGGCTGCGTGGAGCTATTTGAGAGATTTAAATGGGCACCACTAACCCCTGTGGGGTCTCGTTTCTAAACATACCTTAGAAACTCAATCCCGAGGAGGAAGAGGAGACCCAAAAGGCTTCTTTTCTGTAGCAATCAGCTTTGATTTGACTCTCCTCACGGGCTGAAAGCAAGAGAACAAGAACTGCATGGCCACAATTTTAATGCTTTAGCGACAGGAGTTAATGCAGAGCTCCTGAGGGAAGTGCCCATCCCACAGATGTGGAAACTAAAAGCACAAAGAGATGAAGCCCAAATCCCAAAATAACAAAGACAAGGTTGGCAGGAGTGCAAAGCCCAGGGGTGCTGCTGATAGCAGTGAGAGCACGGACATGAGTCCAGCTGCTCCTAAGAAATGGGATGTCATTCCTTTGAAAGGCTTTGCCAAGTTTCCCACAAATTCTCCTAAATCCACATGGAAGTATTATAAAAGACTAAATATTTTGTCACCTGCAGCTCCACCCAAGTCAGCAGGTGCAGGAGGAGGGGAGGGGTGGGAAGGGGAGCAGTTCAGGTCTGGGGTTGGATCATGACACCCCACGGTGGTGTGGAACTTGCTGTGGGGGGTGAGCTGGTGGAGGCACCAGAGCTGGGCATCGATAAAAGGGTGTGCCAGTGCCCCAGGGGCTGCTGTGGGGCTGCTCAGGAGCCTCGGGGAGCTTCAGGGGGAAGCCACCAGCCTTTAATGCCTGAAACTGGGTCTTCACACCCAGCAAAGCCACCACCACCAGCTTTGCCATCCAGTTGGGGTTTGATCACAGGTGTTTTGGGTGTTTGTAACTCTTATCTCCACGTTGCCTTATCAGCCATGGGCTGGAGCCCAAGGAACCCACAGCAGTGCATTTCACCAGGATGGAATGGAAATTCTACCATGATTTTTCGGTGGAATTTGCTCTAATTTACATAATTTTGCTGTTCCTTCTCCAACTTTCTCTTCAGCTGGTAGTTGGATCAATTTGTCAAGTCTTTGTAGATTTAAGGTATGCAAAAAATAAGAATTAAGAAGTGAGGAAATCGACTTTTTTACCACTTATATTCTCTTAAATGACAGCAGATGTTTTTATTCTCAGTTTGAGAATCTGTCAGGCAAAGCCACACAAGGGCAGATGGAAACTCTTCTCCCTTTGGATGGGCTTTGTCTCACCTGACTGGAACCATTGAAAAGTTTGCTGCTTGGTCTGAGCTGACCTTCTCCTTCCACCTGTGGCCAGTGTGGAGACACACACAACCCACCCTTGTCCTGCAGAGGTGAGTGGCTCTCTGGAGACACCTCTGACAGGGCATTATTCAGATTGCTGAAGTCTCAGCAACATCTGAAGCCACCAGAGCTTGGTTTGCATGGAAATTAATGATCCCTGGGCATTTTTAGCTAAGGCAGATACCCTAAAGTTTGTTTTCAGCTGAAGTCCACCCAGACAGAGAGGGGTCTAGTGGAAGGTGTCCCTGCCCATGGCAGGGGGTGGAATGAGGTGAGCTTTAAGGTCTCTTCTCACCCAAACCAGCCTGGGATTCTATGGAAGTGGAGAATCTGGAGTCAACTGGAAAAACAGGTGTCCAAAGAGAAGCCCCCAGTTCATTCAGGATCTGGCAGCACTGGGTGCCAGGGCTGGGAGGGCACACGAGGAGCAGGAACAGACAGAGGCAGAGCAGCCTTTCTTCCTTTCCCTGCCCTCTGCCAGCCAGGCTAACCCCAGGATGTGACACTGGATCTGCCTTCCAAACACCCCACACTCCCAGCTGTAGCCACCCAAGGGACCATTACCCACAGAAATGACCCTGTGGCTCTTGGGTTTCAGGAGCATCATGTGGCAGGAGCCCTGCAGCCTCCTGAGGCTCTCAAGTACCCCTTTCCTCCTCCTGCTCATGGAGGGAGGGGGCAATGCCATGCCCTGGGTCACAGCCCTGCCCTCCTCCCCTCCCCTGCTCCTTGGGGTGCCAGGAGGGAAGAGCAGAATCAAACCCATCATCTCTGGAACTGCTGGTGTTTTAACTAACCAAATTCTACTTCTCTCCAGATTTATTTTCAGGAGCACTGGGTGCTTTGGTGTATTAACAGATGCCACAGCACAAATAGGTGCTCTCTGAACAGGCTGTGAGTGGGGATGCTGTGCTGAGCCTTTGTTTTTAACTGGGGGGAGAGCAAACAAATCCCTGCAGTGGCTTCAGGGGGTAAGAAGAACCTGCTGTGACAATTCCATTTGGAAATATTCCTCAGGCTCAGGGTTTTTGAATGGACAGGCATTAACGTGGCTGGGGCAGTGCAGAACCTTCTGTTCTAGGGCTGGGCAGTGCCAGGGGCCCTCCAAGCGGGGCATTTCCACTGGCACTGAGGCCAGCAGTGAGTGCAGCAGCTCTTGGGTTCCCACCACAAGCAAAGAGCTGCAACTGCACCTTCTGCAGAGTCAGGAGGGGAAGGGTTTGTGCCGTTAACATTTTTGCCTTTCCTGCATTAAAAGCTGCCAGAGAAGCTGAAATGACACACGTCCCTTTCCCAAATCTGCAGGATTTTCCCAAATGGAGGAGACGGCAGGGGAGACGTTTTATCCCCGTGGATAATGGAGCACAGAGCAGAGCCTGGGCTATGGGGGGTTTCCATTACTGCAAACACTGATAGCCGGGGAAAATTCCTCTCCTTAAGAGACTTCCTCTGGTTAAAATGAATTCTGTGCTTGTGTTCTGAGGGAGATGAAAAGAGGGGATCACACTGGTCCCACTCATGGTGTTATGTTACCTCCCAGTTGGATCCCCTCAGCTCTTTAGGAAAAGGAGGGAATGACCCTCAGGAGGTCAGGGATGCTCCAGGCTGGGTCTGGGGTCACTCAGTGCACACAGAGAGGGCCCCAGGATTCCTGTTTCCTGTGGAATTGCTCGCTGGGCAGCACCAGGAATCCTGCAGTGCAGTGAGGCTGAATCCTGCCCTGGCACCACACGTGTTCCTGGCACTCCTGCTGTATAAACAGGGAGCAGGGTGCCCAAATGACAGGCAAGGAGCTCTCAGGGGCTGGGACGTGGTGCCACAGTTTGTGGGTCTGCATGGGTGGGGAAGGGGTGGCACAGAACTGCAGCATCAATGCCAGGCTCTGGGGAGGCACAGGGGTGGCAGGAGGGGAAGGGCATGGACAGACACCTGTGGGTGGGGCAGCTGGAATGATGGGAAGCTCAGAGAAGAGGGCATCTTGTTATAGTGTGGTTTGTATCCCACCCAGGCTATTTCTGTTGATGTCCTGAAAAAAACTGAGGTTAATTTATAATTTTGTTATCTTGCAGCATCCACTTGCCAGCATTTCCAGACTCCAAGGCCTGGAGTTTGCAACTAAAACACTGATGGCTTTATGAAGATTCTTGATCTCTGCTCTGTGGGACCAGGGACAGCACCCAGGGAAGGGCTGGAGCTGTGTCAGGGCAGGGTCAGGGGGGATCTCAGGGCAAGGTCCTTCCCCCAGAGGGTGGTGGGCACTGCCCAGGCTCCCCAGGGCAGTGGGCACAGCCCCAAGGCTGCCAGAG
>JAWWMP010000068.1:211710-222309 GCA_035047865.1 Dendrocincla tyrannina | reverse complement strand
CAGAGAAGCTGTGGCTGCCCCTGGATCCCTGGGAGTGTCCAAGGCCAGGTTGGAGCCACCTGGGCTGGTGGAAGGTGCCCCTGCCCATGGCTGGGGGTGGAACTGGATAATCTTTAAAGTCACTTTCTACCCAAACCATTCCATGATTCTGTGAAGTCTCCTAATAGGAACTTGAATCCAGTATTTAATTTTATAAGGCTTTATGGAGGTGGGAGGGATCTCCCCATTAATCCTTAATATGAATAATAATTAAGCAGCAGTAGTGGTTTATTGATTTATCCTTGTTGGATGAATAGACAAAACTGCTGCCTTATTTAAAACCAAAGGACAGTCTTGTTCTTGCATAGCTGTGTGAGTAAAACCTAACACAGCCCCTTCCTCCATCCAGCTGAACGGAAACAAGAGTTTTTTAGCTCTGTGAGCACTTAAATATACTCAAGATTATTATTTTTTATGTCTGAGCAAGACAAAAGGCAGGCAAGGTAATGGATAAAATATGGGAAGGTGTATCTGGAGGGAGGCTGGATGGACATCAAGCATAGCAAAGCTGATATAAAATATAATGAAAGAATAAAGCAGGTAAGAGGGCAGGTATAAATCCTGATGCAATGAATAAAGCATGTCACATAATGGGGATAAACCACCAGCAAATGGCAAAACACCCATCAGCACAGGCAGAAAGCAGAATGAACTGGTGGCTGAGACTCACAGCCATGGGGACATTGCTCTTGTCACTCTGAATAAGCAAAATGATCATTTCCTTCTGAGCCCTTAACACAGGACTGTGGGAGGGGGTTGGAGTTCCCCTGCTCAGAAGGAATCATATCTGACACCAAGATGTTTCACTGAGTATTCTCAGCAGGTCCCAAATCCTGTCAGGTGGGAAACCTTCGCTGTGGGGCTCGGTGAGGGCTTGCACAAAGCAGGGTGGGGTGGAAATCCAGGCAAAGACAGGTCAGCAGAGCTCCCAGGGCTGGGGGAGCAGGGATGGGCTGGGAGGAGACCCAGCTGTGCTGGTCCCACCAGCCCCTTCCCAGCCAGCTCGCCATGGGCATCACCTGCACTCAGGAGGTTTAACACCCTGAGCTCAAGGTGCTGCCCCTGGGTCAGGCTGGGCTCAATCCAGGCTGGGGAGGAGCAGACGGAGACAGGAGGGGGAAGGACTTGGGGGTGCTGGTGGGGAAGGGGTTGGACATGGCCCAGCCCAGAACCCCCCATGCCCTGGGCTGATCCCACACCATGGGCAGCAGGACAAGGGGGGACTCTGTCCCTCTGCCCCCTCAGGTGAGACCCCACCTGCAGAGCTGCCTCCAGCCCTGGGAACAACATCAGAAGGATGTGGAGCTGCTGGAGAGTCCAGAGGAGGCACCAGGATGGTCAGAGGGCTGGAGGAAAGGCTGGGAGAGCTGGGATTGTTCAGCCTGGAGAAGAGAAGGCTTCGGGGTGACCTCACTGTGGCCTTTCAGGACCTTGAAGGGGCTACAAGAAACACAGGGAGAGACAATTTCCAAGGCCCTGGAGTGCCAGGACAAGGGGAATGGCTTCAAACTGCCAGAGGGCAGGGTTAGATGGGATATTGGGAAGGAATTGTTGTCTGGGAGGGTGGGCAGGCCCTGGCCCAGGTTGGGCAGAGAAGCTGTGGCTGCCCCTGGATCCCTGGAAGTGTCCAAGGCCAGGTTGGAGCACCCTGGGACAGTGGAAGGGGTCCCTGCCCATGGCAGGGGAGTTGGAACTAGATGAGCTTTAATGTCCCTCCCAACCCCAACCATTCTGGAATTCCACGATTCCCAGCTTCAGGAAATACCTTTAATCCTCCAGCTGCATCCCAGGGAGGTGCCCAAGGGCAGTGTCCCCCTCGCAGCTGCCCTGCTCAGCTCCTGCAGCTCCTCTCCATCCCGTGCTGGAGCTCACCTGCACCCCAGGGCAGCCCCACAGCTAAAGGAACTCGCTCAGACACAGAATGCAGACCTTGGGCACCACAACCAGGCACCGTGGGCTAAATATTCCAGAACTCAACCCCCTGTCATTACTGTGATAGTTTTTTTCCTTCCTGAGGCTCTTAAGTATTTTCACTCTCATTATTTTAATTGACCTCTGAGAAAGGAGCAGTATCAAAACAGGAGCTCAGATTACTGAAGTTGTGTACAATGAGTGATTATTTTATATAGATACAGGTATGTATAAACTCTCTTTTCCTGCAAGGGCAGCAGTTCAATAAATAATTAATGTTTCTTAATCCTGTAGCTATTTTTCTTGCTGTAAAAAATTAATTGGTTTTCCATCATCTGTTTCCCTCTGACCTGGAGGGATCTGGCACGGCGTTCGTGCCCCTGCTTAAACACGCTCCTTGTAATCTTTGTCCTGCCCATGGTACAGAATCTGGGGGAATAAACAAACTAATCAGAGATATTAGAGGCACCTCCAGGAAGGTTTAGTCATCGTGGCACTGTGCTTATGCAGCATCCATCCGTCTGGCAATAATTAAGGCTTCCCAAGCCGTGCTGAGGGAAGGGATGTGCTCCTTGGGGTGCCGGCTGGCACACAGAGTCACCCAGAGGTGACGTGCTCTGCCCCAGACCACACAGACAGGCAGAGTGGCTCGGAGCTCCAAAATGCTCTCACACCCCCAGTTCACCAAAAATCACTGGAATATGGAGGGGGATGAGGTGAGAATGATTGCAAGGTCCCAGATGAGCCTGCAATGAATTAAGGACTTGTTTCTGCTCTCCTGGCTGGTCGTGCACCCGTGACCTGACCCCCAGCCTGGTGCTCCTCCAGTGGGGACACAGCCAGGGATGTGGGGGCTCAGAGGGGACCCCAGGACCTGACCCCCCTCCCAGGGCTTATCAGGGTCACTCTGCTCATGTCACACAACCTAATGCCCCTCACAAGCCCCAGTTTGAACCTGGGGCCTGTTTGGGCTTCACCTTTGCTGCTTAATTCTCCCAGCCTGGTCCCCAATGCTGGTCCAGCAATCCCTGCACACCCCGATGCTGCCCAGGCCACCAGCAGCAGGGAACTCTGGCAGGGAGGTAACATTTCCTTAACAATAAGCACATTTCAGAGAAATGTGTAGAGGAAGAGGCATTCTGGGAGGGAAAAGGACCTGCTCTCACTGCATGTCAGCTTTCCTCAGTGCTCCAGGGCCGCTCTGGTCCCAGCCTGCTCCCCAAAGCATCCCTGGTGCCTGCTCTTCTTCTGCAAACGTTGCCGTCCTTTTGACCTTCTGTCTCCTTCAACTTACACCCTTTTTGCCCCAAACTTTGCAGGCTGGTGAGGGCAATGGGAAGCCCTTAGAGCTCCTCAGTGCTGTGTCTGCCAGCCCTGAGGTGTTTGCTGCAGGCTCACTTTGGGAGGTCCTGCTCTCCCCCAGCTTGTTTGTCCTCAGAGCCCTGGGCAGGTGCTGAGCATCCCGTTCACCAGGAGAGCACACCAGGAGAGAATCATCCTGCCCCTCTCCCAACAGCAAAGCTTTGCCTGAAGCTTCTGCTTTCCCCTAGAGCAGTGCTTGGATGCAGGTCCCGAGGAGGAGGAGGAGGAGGAGGAGGAGGAAGAGGACAGGTTGCTGCAGCAATGAGCTACTGCCCCCATTGAACAGGGGAAAACGTGGAACTGCAGAGGGAAAGGAACTGCTGGGGAGCTGGAAAATGTGACTTTTGCACCTAATAATTCATGGCCTGGCTGTTTTCCATCAAGTGCAGGGAGTTGGGCTTTGGGAGCCTGGTGTCTCCTCTGTCCCAGCCATCTCCACCTACTCTGTCTTTAGGTGGTGGGTGAGACAGCAGCTCTGCTGTTCCTTTAGGGGTGTCACAGAGCTTACAAACGGGATGAAAGGTGCTGTTCCAGCTCCTCTGGTCTTGCACTGAGTGCTGTTGTTTCTCCCGTTTCCTGTGGTTGACTGGAGGGGTGAACTTGCTGCTCTGCCTGGGCTTTGCTGGGGGGATTCAATGGCTGGTCGTGCCTGAAAGGGTTAATTGATGGGGAAACAAGAGCCAGTTCAGCCTAAGGGAGCCAGCAAGTACAAGCATTTTCCTAATATGAAGCTTTGTTTAATTACATCTGATGAAGGTTTCCGAGGGAGCCATCACTGCCATTGCATTTTCTGGAGCAAATTCTTTCCCTTTGATTCGTAATCTGCTCACATCCCCACCAGCCAATCCTGTACAAACAGCCCCATGGGCTGTGAAATCCAATGGAAAATGTGGGCTCACACACTCTGAGCTGAAAGGGCAAGAGGGGGAGGGCAGGGAGGTTACAAGGGAGAGGCTCCTGCCCCAAACTGTCTCTGCACAAGTCCAGACCGAGCTCTCACAGATGTCACAGAGCAGGTCCTGAAGCCCAGCACCCCCAAGAGTCTCAGATCCACAGCTGGATGGTCCCAGTGTCCCCCAGCCCCATGGGAAACACAGAGTGGCACAGCCCTGGCACTGGGCATGGCAGGTGGTTGGTGGCACCCCACACAACAAACCCACACCAGGGTCGTGTCCCAGAGCAGAGCTTCACCTTGGGACACCTGTCAGGCTGGGGCTGGTGCAGAGCACAGATCTGATGCAGAAACACAGAATGGGTTGGGTTGGGAGGGACCATAAAGTTCATTTAGTTCCAACTTCCTGCCATGGGCAGGGACACCTTCCACCAGCCCAGGGTGCTCCAACCTGGCCTTGGACACTTCCAAGGATCCAGGGGCAGCCACAGCTTCTCTGCCCAACCTGTGCCAGGGCCTGCCCACCCTGCCAGCCAGGAATTCCTTCCCAATATCCCATCTAACCCTGCCCTCTGGCAGTGGGAAGCCATTCCCCCTGTGTCCTGTCCCTCCATCCCTTGTCCCCAGTCCCTCTCCAGCTCTCCTGGAGCCCCTTTAGGCACTGCAAGGGGCTCTCAGGTGTCCCTGGAGCCTTCTCTTCTCCAGTTGAACCCCTCAGCTCTCCCAGCCTGGCTCCAGAGCAGAGGGGCTCCAGCCCTGGAGCATCTCCATGGCCTCTGGACCCACTCCAGCATCTCCATGTGCTTCCTGGGCTAGGGCTGGAGGCAGCGCTGCAGGTGGGGTCTCAGAGCTGAGAGGGAACATCTCTCCCCCAGGGTGAATTCAAGCACAGCCCTCCTCTGGGAGCAGGAATTTTGGGGAGATTGTTGCCCTTTTCCAGAGCAAAGAGCAGCCAGAGCTACTGGGCACTTGGGATGGGCCACTCTCCCTCCTCACACAACAGAGAAGCAGCAGGTTATGAACAATGTGGTTACATGGCCCACAAAGTCTTGGCCAGCAGAAATCAGACAGGCTTAATGTTTCCAATGCAAAAGGGCACAGATTATTTTCCCCTGAGTGCATCGACCTCCCCAAACCCTGGGTGATGCTGCAGAAAGTGGCGAACGTGGCCACACTGGTTTCACAGCCAGGAGCAAAGGTGATTGTCACCAAGAGCAGCTCCTTGCTAAGCCCAGTCCAGCAAGGAAAAGCTTGCTGGATTCCAATAGCTTTGGATTCATTTGTGACAGCACCTTTGATCTATCTGGAAAACTGGTGAGAATACCTGGTGGCACATGAACTCCTGATGCAGGGCTTAATGACTTCATCTCTTAGCCCTTCCATCTCCCTGCCACTCCTGCTCGGGTCTGTGTCCTCAAGAGACTGAGATCATGATCCTGCATGGCACAACCCACCGAGACAGCACCATTCCCTGTGGGAAACCACAGCCAGGAAACTTCAGCAGGCACAGACTTCATGGGCTCATCCTGGCTGTATTTAGATATTAAAGCTCAGCAGAAATGACATATGCAAGCATAAATAACTGCATTTGCTCATTACTCATACTTTGCCTTTGGAATTTTTCTCCCTTTATTGCTGTTTTACAACAGTAGCAGAGTAGCAGCAGTAAATCTACGGAGCATCTGCCTAATTACAGCTCAATTTAATTAGCGCCCTGCTTCGTGTCTCCATCCTAATGAGGTCTTCAGGTTGTGACAGCTGATGATGAAGTGGCTGTAGAGGTGTTATCTGCTCTTCACCTGAGGAAGAGCCATCCCAGGCAGAGAGCACAGAGGGCCCTTGACAGGGCGCAGCTCCTTCTGCCTCGCACACACCAAACACTCCACATTGTGAAATGCCTGCTGGAAAGCCAGATGAAAAATTTAAACAGCCACAGGGCACCCAGGTTAGTGGATGGGTTCCAGAAACATTAGGTCATGGATTAATTTTTAATTTTTTTTCCCCTCTCCTCTCTCCCAAAATACACTCCGGCACTTTTCCAGCAATTATCAAAAGTCACTTTTTATAGCAAGGGTGCCTTCTGCAGCACAGTTCTCCAGCTCCTCTTCCCTTGGCTTCCTTCTCATCCCATTTCCAAGCTTTTCTTTCTTTATTTTCCATTAAGGTGGAATGGCTCCAGAGGCAGGAACTCAAATTTCCCTCCCAGAGTCAGCCCAGAATAAGCCCAAGCAAAGCCCCCTAAGGTCAGTGTGGTTCTACCAGAACAAACTGTCCTCCCTGGGAGGGGGACAGAGACCTTGCTGTGCTTGTGCTGTGGCCTCTGCCACCTGGGACTTGTTTGCTGTTGACATCCCAAAGGCTAAATAGCAAGTGGGGAGGAACCTGCTCCCTCTCATTTAAATAATTATTCCCCTGGAAAAGCACAAACCCTATTGACAGCCATTGCAACAAAAGTGTGGAATTCACCCGTGGTGCGTTACCACACTGAGCAAAAACCTGTTGCAAACGCACAGCAGTGGCTGCACCTGCAGCCCAGACGGTGTTAAAATGCTGCCCTGAGCAGGAGCTCGTTGTGTTGCCCTTCAAAATGCTCCTCCAGCCTGGAAAGTTGGAGCAGGGAAGTTTTTGACACGTGTTGCAGGAAACGGTGGTGGAATTTGGGGGAAATCCCCCAAGAGCAGAGTTGGGGGGGATCTCAGAGCCCTGCAGAGTCAACAGCCTTGTCTTGGTGTGTGGGAGCAACAACCTCCCCTTGTGGCTGCTCCCAACACATCCTGTCCCCAAAGGGGGCACATGGCAGGGTGACCTCATTCATCCCGAGCAGGGGATGGTGTCTGCAGACCAAACACACCGCTGGCTGCTGTTATTTAGGTCCCTTGGGTCCAGAACTTCTCAGATTGAGATTTGGGGTCACACTCGGCATGGCCATTCCAGCTCTTCCTTCAGGCAGCACGGCTGTGGGGTTGCCCTGCTGGAATGGGTGACTAAAGGGGAAGGGAGGGCTGTTCTTCAATGTGCCATTGACTTTGGCAGTGCAAGATCTGCAGGCCAGTTAAACACAGTGTCCAGAGGTTTCCTACCAAGGCTACAAAGCAGAGATGGAGAGCAGCCTCAAAACACCATCTAACCCTCCTGCCCCCTCCAGGTGCAAGGGCAGAGGCAGCTTTGTCTAATCATGTTAGACATTTTTGTCTATCCTGTCCTTAAAACCCCACCAATTTCCCAAATTCCTCATATTTCTGTGAGGAATCTCTTCTGTTTTCTCATTAAATTTAGAAGCTTCCTGAAGTTCAGTCTGAACCCCTTTGTTCCAGTTTCCCCTCATTCCTTACTCAACCTATTGAGAGTCAACAGAGGTTATTTCTCTACCTCACTTAAATATTTTTGTGTGGCTTTAATTATTCCTCCCTCTCCACCCCCCCTTTCCTCCACTGAGCCACCCCATCTTACTCATTCCTTGGATGTCTGATTTTCTGCCTGCTCATCAATACTCTCTTGCATAAAACACGCAGATGATTGTCCTCAATCCACACACTTAAATTTGTTTTAAATCTAAGCAGATAATTGAAGCTTGTTGGATCAATACCAGGCAATGATCTAATATATTGACTAGAGATCTCTATCGGGGCAGTAATGGGTTAGTCATCAATAAGTGCATAAGTGACAGGGATCCGTGGCCAGATTTAACCTGGGCTTGCACCATCTGTATCCAGGTCATCCCCACGTGTGATTTGGGCTCCTCTGAGGCCACAAGCACTTGCCCAGTGAGGGGGGATGAACCAAAACTTTACTAATCCCAATAACTACCCATGGATTCAACTGGAGACCCAGTCATGGAGCAGTTACACACCTGCATCATCCATTGTGGGAGGTTCCCACAGGGGAAAGAGCCATAAAATCTGTGGATTTCTCCCAAGTTTTGTGTAGGGTTCAGCCTTTAAAAGCCTTTTTTGCCCTCCATGTAGCCACCAAAGTCTGCTGTTGCCAAAGCTGGGCAGGGCAGTTTGAATTACCCCCTTCCCATCTGATGGCTCCAAAGAGAGCCTAAACCCTGAGGTTTAGGGTGGGATGAATCCGGGGGAACTGTGGGATTTGGGTTTGCTCTCGTACCCAGTGAAAATCTTCCCCAAAAATCCCTGCTCCTTCCTTATTCAGACTAGAGTTCATTAAACACCTTTCCAACCAAGTCGTGTTGCATGTTTAAAACACCAAATCCAAGTTGCTCCAAAGCCACAGGGGATCTTCTGCCACCTTAAGCAGCTGGTGAGACATGGGAATCTGAACACGACCCAAATAGCCTGAGATATATCTTATACATGACGTGGATTTAAGAGAAAGGGGGGGAAAAAAAGATATTAGCACACAAAATATTAAGTCATTCATATTTTCTGCAATTAATTTATCTGTCATCAATAGACTCATAAACTATTTGAGTTTATGACAGCTTGGAAAGAGAAGATGCCAACTTTTCCTGCAGGTGTGCATCTGGTTGGGAAGACATCAGCAATTGTACGTGCAGGGAGGGAGGCTGATGGGAGGGAGGCAGAGGGGTTGTGAAATAAGATGGGAGTGAAAGGGTTGGCAGAAATGCGGGCTGGCTGCGTTTGTCCTCCCTGGAGATGGGCAAGGAAGGGTTTGCAGAGCCTTGGCTTCCAGCAGCCTCCCCAAAAGTAGGTTGAGAGCCCCTTAGTGGGCAGCTTTATTGATCTGGTTTCAGGCATCAAAAGAGCCTGGGGCACTATAGAAAGGGTTCAGCACGTTTCCTGTGCTCAGTGGGATCCTTAAAATAGGCATTCAGGGCCAGGCTTCAGGTGCTTCCACACTGGTGGGGTCAGAAATCCCCCTGACTTCACTGGGACCTCCTTTCCTTTATGGCCTGGGTGTATTTGCTCTTCAGAGCTCCTCCCTTGGCACCCCTGTGGGTATCTCCACACTGACCATGTTTAATGAGCATCAACTCCGAGGATTTGGGGCTTGGCAGGTTGGGAAAATGATTCAAGTTAAGACAGACCTGATGGATCCTTTGAAGGGTCAAGCAGGGGTGGGTTTTCCAGATCTCAGGAAGTTGAAAGTACCTGTAAAGGTAATTCAGGGCCTTTGTGGGATCTCTTGGGGCAAATTTGCTTGACCTCCTTTTCTCCTTACATTGAAGTTAATTAATTTTAATCATCCAAAGAGTTCTGGTTCCCACACTTCCCTCATTTCTAGGAGGCAAATTGGGTTGTGGCACTTCTGCCTCTCTGGTTGTTTTGGTGCCATAAAGTTCCAAATAAGCACCCTCTGAATTCAGTTTTTATGTTTGGTGGGTTTTTTTTTTGGTGTTTGGATGAAGCTGAAGCTCAAAAGATTGAAACAGTCTTGCATTTAAATGGTGAAAAGCTGTTCTTTGCTCACTTGGTGCAAAAGGGGGAAAAGCAAAGCCATTGCAGCCAGGGAAAGGAATAACTGGGGTGGAAATGTGGAAAAGCCCTGATTTGAAAGCTCTGTCAAGAAGAAAAGTGGATAATGAGTCTCAAGGGCTGAGGAAAAACTAGTAGAGAGTGGAGTTCTGGCTGCCTTTGGCAGAAAATGGAGAGGGGAGGTAAAAGCAGGGGACACTGCTGTGGGTTTGGGGCCAGAATGGGCAGGCAGGGAAAATCTGCAGTGGGACATGAGGAAATTATGATTTGGACTTGTTAAATAATGATGTTTGTTTTCCACTGAAGCCAAATCAAAGCTGAGGGTGCTTTAAAGTGAACCCTTTAAAGTATTTCACTCTGCCCAGTCTTTTGACAAGGGCCTGGAGTAAGTTTAGGTGGGATATTGGGAAGGAATTGTTGGCTGGGAGGGTGGGCAGGCCCTGGCACAGGGTGCCCAAAGAAGCTGTGGCTGCTCCATCCCTGGAAGTGTCCAAGGCCAGGCTGGAGCACCCTGGGCTGGTGGAAGGTGTCCCTGCCCATGGCAGGGAGTGGCACTGGATGAGCTTTAAGGTCCCTCCCAACCCAAACCATCGTAGGATTCTGTGTTTTATGTCTTGCAGGCATATTGTCTCCCCACAAACCCCTGTCCAGCTTTAATTTGATGTGTTAAGTGAGTTTCTGTCCTTCTGGACTGGAAAGGAGGCAGGAAAGCAGGGGGGACACCCGCTGCCCTCTAGTCCCGGCTTTGCCTCCACGTGATCCCAGGTGTGATGCCACCCCAGCTCCTGTCACAGCACACGGGGACACCCAATGGCCCAGAATATATTACAGGTGAGGAAGGGCCAAAGGGAAGGGTGTGAGGACACTGAGGGCACTTGGGGTGTGCAGCTGGAGAAGAGGAGACTGAGGGGAGACCTCGTGGCAGGGACACCTTCCTGGGGAGGGGCAGGCACTGATCTCTGCTCTGTGGGGACCAGGGACAGCACCCAGGGAAGG
>JAWWMP010000068.1:187195-206228 GCA_035047865.1 Dendrocincla tyrannina | reverse complement strand
CCACAGCTTCTCTGCCCAACCTGTGCCAGGGCCTGCCCACCCTCCCAGCCAACAATTCCTTCCCAATATCCCATCTAAACTTCCTGCTTCCCTTTGCAACCCTCCTGTCCCTGTTGTCCCCTGCCCAGACCAGAGCCACTGCAGCATCCCCCTGCGCTGGGATTTCCCCCCTTAACTTCTGAAGTGAAAAGGGATGCACAACCTCCACATCCATTTCCCAACCTCCCTCTTTCCCCCCCCCATCCTCCTTCCATCACTCCCAGCTGCTCCCCACCTCTCCTGAGCCCCAGCCATTGCTCTTGAAGCAAACCCATCCCAACCCCATGAGCTCCACAGCCCAGGACAGGCTGGCGCTGACACATCCCGCCTGGCACTTTGAAGCCCCCGCCCTGGCTGTGCGGGGACAGCTGGGCTGTGCCACAATCCCCTCGGCCCTTTGGGGTTTTAAAATAGTGTTCCCCCCCTGCCCTGCCCGGCGGTGACAACTGCACAATTATTTTGGACGCTGTTTGTGGACCCGCCGCGAAACCGGAGCCGGCGGGGGAGGAGGGAAGGGGGTGATGGGCAAAGAGAGGGGGGGGGATTTCACCCTAATTAGCAACCCCCTCATTTCTCACAGGGCGCTGAAAAACTCAGCCAGGCATGAGAAAGCTCCAGCACCAAAGGGGTTGGAGGCTGAAAAGAGGCACTTAATTTTTTAAGGATGGTTTGGGCTCTTTTGCGTTTGTTTCGGGGCTTCCCAGAGGGCAGCGCTCTCTCCTGGCTGGAAAAGAGAGATAGGGGGAGATATCCAGGAGATATCCAGGGTGGGTAGGGCTGGAAGGGCCCTGGGAAATGCCTCGCCTGGTGCCTCAGTCTCCCCCTTGGGAAAACAGGGATGCGATGCCCGGAATGATCCCAGGGAAGGAGGGATGGAGCTGGTCTTCCTGCAGTCAGGGTGGCAGCCCAGCTGCTGCCAAGTGCCTTTGCAGAGGGAGGGCTGTGACAAAGTGCCACAAGGAGCTTCTCGTAGGCAGCGTGGGGCGGGCTGGGCTCCCACCCCATCCCACCCCAAACCGGGGGTGCAGCCCCCAGACCTGCCCCTCTCAGCCCTGAGCATCCCTCGGTGCTGCTGCTGGAGCCTTTCTGCGGGCCCTCAGCACCACCTAGTGTTCCCAAAGATTCCCGGGGCTCCATCCTGCACACCTGAGGCGTGCCCGGTCCCCGTGTCATGCCTGGTCCCACATCCCGCATTCCACATCCCGCATCCCACATCCCAGATCCCGCATCCCGCATCCCTGCACCTACAGGGAACCCCCTAACCCCAAATTACCGCCCCTCTGCTCCCATTTAACACCACAAATCCCCAGTGCAACCCCCCAGGTGTGGAGGCTGCTCCCCAAAACCTGAGGTTCCACTTCCCAAAGCATCCTCCTCCGTGGGTATGGATTTACAGGGCAGGCTGGAACCCTTCACCACCCAAGGTCTCCTCTGCAGAGCCTGGGGAGAGGCTGCTTTGGAGCACTCAGGGCTCTATTTCCATTGCTAAAGGTCAGGAAACATCAGGGTTTGAATTCGCTCTTCTCTCCTGGCCCCAGGTATGGTTTGTGATGAAATGCAACTTTTAGGGCTGAAAATTTACAGAAAATTAGCAGAAATTATAAATGTTTGCTTGGGAATGAGAGTTGGAGTGCAGGGGAGGGGAACAGTGGGGAAGATTGTAAA
Organism: Dendrocincla tyrannina; assembly: GCA_035047865.1. Lineage (NCBI taxonomy): Eukaryota > Metazoa > Chordata > Aves > Passeriformes > Dendrocolaptidae > Dendrocincla > Dendrocincla tyrannina. The sequence continues at coordinate 204,524 of JAWWMP010000068.1, read as the reverse complement.
GATGACGAATGTGGGGAGGGAAAAAAATTAAATATCAGTATTAATGACACTCCCCAAACCTAATTTCAAAAGCCAAGGGTCCTTAACATGTCAAGGTGATTAAACTGATTTTCCCTCTTTTCACATGGAACCACCCACTGCACCTGCCCCTGCTGGTCCCTCGCAGCTCCATGGCCCTGACACCCTCACAGGCACTCGGGGGCATTTCTTCCACCTCCAGATGTTGAAGGCAAAGGAATTCCCCCCCAAAATGCCTCTTGTTTTCTGAGCTGGGACGAGCCCTGCTGGGGAGGTGACATTCCTCCCTCTGCCACCGCGATGTGCCCTTGCTCCATCGCTGCGGACGGGCAGCTGGAAGGAGGGGAATCCCAAAGCCAAGGCTCTCGGGATGAGGAGATTCAGTTTTCCCTTGCTCCCTGGGCCAACCTGAATGCCTGCACCTCTCCCAGACGGGTCACTCTCCACATGAGGTGACTTTGCGGAGCATTTCATTGCCTTCCTGCTTTTCTTTTTTTCACCCCACTTCAGCTGTGAGTTGTTTTCTCACCCTGTTCAAATTTCCCACGGAGTTTTGCCCTCCTTGTGCTCCCTTTTTGGTGCAGTTGCTGTCACCTGTGTCCCTCACCACCTCCCCCTGCACCTCCCTCTCTGTTGCCTGTCACTGTTTCCTCACCCTCTGCCTTCTCCTCCCTTTCCATTTCTCTTCTCTGGATATGTAATTTCCCTTTTAATGCTCTTCTGTCCCTTATTAATGCTTTTTCCATGCCCAAGCACACTCCAGCTGTGGCATCCAGCTGGGACTGATGCAGTTGGAATCACATCGTGGCTGAGCTCTCCCTGCTTTTAATTCTCTCCTGTTCTTACCCCGTTGGGGTCTCAGATCTGTCCACAGGGGGGTGTAACAGCAACCTCTGGGGTTTTTCTTTGCTTCTCTCTGCTTTCCTTGCCAAGCTGTGCCCCAAAGAAATCCCTGTCCATGCTGCCTGGGCACAGATGCTCTTTGCTCCTCACAGCTGCAGATGTGCCAGAGTGGATTTGTTCACCTCCTCCTTTTGCCACCTGGCAAACTCCTTCCTGGACATCTTTGTGAGGGAACAGAGTGTTTGCAAGAATTAGGTCACGTTTTGGGCAGGGTTTAAAGGGTCCCCTGCCATGCCCTGTGTTTTTTCCCAGTTTGTGCCTCCTCAGGTCTGTATTCCCAGTGCTGAAGGTCAATAAATACCCTGCCCACAAATATCCTCCCCACTGTGTGTGGGGAATAAAGCTGCCCACAGAGAGGAATAAATTCAGGTGATAGAGCTGTGGAGCAGCTGCAGATCTCTGCCCCTTCCCCTGCTCCCAGTCCTTCAGCATCACTGGAGATGTGAGGGAGGATGCTTTGAAGGGATCATTGCCCGGGTCCCAGGGAGGCTGAGGGACATTCCACCAGGAGGTGGCTCGCTGAAAACGGGAGGATTTAGGTACAAACCCATTTTCCTGCAGATCCACTGCCTGCAGTGGGTGCTGCATTCCTTTAGGAAGGTTTCGTGGGTGCAGGAGGAGGGGAAGGAGGAAAACAAGGTGTCATTATCTCCCTTGGAAAACACACTGATATCCCAGCGAGGACCAGACAAATCTCTGTGCCTGCTTTGCCATCTTCCTGCATGAGGGAACTCATTCCCTGCCCTGCCATCCCATCATTTCCCCCCTGACTCTGAGCAATCAGTTCTGAGCCCTGCTCTTCCCCCTGCCTCTCTCACACACACGCTGCATCCCATCTTCTCTTCCCCGAGGGCATCCCGAGGTGAATCCCAGAGCAGCAAATCCCTGTTTGCGTGGGCATTCCCTGTGGATTTGTGGCGGTGTGGAGACACTGCCAGGCTGCTCTTTGCTCCCAGAGCTCCTGTGGGTATGTTTAGGAGCTGCAGTTCTGTATGGGATAAGCAGGGGAAAAAACAGACACCAGGAGGTGGAAAACTAGGGATGGGCAGGACACAGAACAGCTTTGGGAGGCTTCAGAGTTTCCCAGAATAGGAATTATGATCATTTTTCTGGGCTGATTGCATGGGAAGGCAATGAGATTTAGAAAAGTTGCCAATTAGGAATTGATCCCTGTGCTGAGCAGAACTCCAGTGGACGGTGAGAGCCCAAACTGGACACGGCTTGGATGAATTTATAACCTTCACGTGTGATTTCAAAGCTGAGAGAGGAACTGTTTTAGGGGTGACTGAGCTCTAGGAAGATACAGCTACAAACTAGAGATGGTATCAGGTCTGGCTTACCAGGAAATGGTTGCTCAGGACTCCCTGGAAATGGGGCATTCTGCTGGGGTTCTGTTTAATCCCAGCTCAGGGAAGGTCTTTACTCCAATAAATACCCACAGAGAAGTTATTTGTTTCCTTATGGTAAGAACCACCCCCTACACACCCCGGGATTTTGTTCTGCAAATATTTGAAGGTGCAAATTTCCCGGTAGCCAAGAAATGCCAGCAGGACTGGGCAGACCATTGGGTGGAACAAGCTCCCATTCCAGAGTCAGCTTTAACTAAAGGTTTAGTTCTTATCCAAACCCAGCCTCTCTCACGGACCAGCTCCAGAAACTTCATCCCTCACAACCAAGATTCTTCCATGGCACTTTTAGGGTTTCATTTGCATTTTGGGACACGCCTTGGATTTTTTTTTTTCATGGACTTCCATCAACATCCCACCTAAATAATTCTTCATTTCCCCAGGCCTCCAACTCACCACTTCTTTTGCTTCCACTTATTTCTCAGCCTCAGTTCTGGGGGTTGTTTTCTGTGGGGTAAATCCTCTTCTGTGCCTGCAGCAGGGCAAGTGTAAACTCCTTGGTTAATTCTGATTTATCCCAGGGTTAAAATGGCAGCATCTCCTGGGATGTTCATGAAACAATTTAATGGACAGACAAGAAATACCTGTAGCTTGGCTTTTGCCTCTGGAATATTTGGATCATCCCAACTCAAAAACCACAGAGGGTTTGGGCATCCAACCCCACCACTGATAAAAGAGAGGATAACTGTGGGATGCTTCCTACCTTCCAGCAGCTCCCACGGCTCTGAGAGGTGAGAAAAGATGGAGAAATGAAGAATTATTTATTAATTAAAGAGTTACCTTCTCAAACAGCATTGTGGGACAGGGAGAGGGAATAGATTTGACGCTGATACATCGAAATGAAAATATAATAATAAAAGGAAAAGACAGGCAGCACTTCTAACCCCGGAGTCATTTATAAAACAGGGCGGTATTTATATTTAAAGTATTTAAATCATTAAAATCCAGCTTTCTTACTGCAAATTCCCTGTGGCAGGTGTAGTTGCTGCAAGTAGCTGAGCTGCTCCCTAAAAGGGAGTAAAACCCAGGGCTGGAGCACAGAAGGCCCTGTCAGAGCTTCCCTTACAAATAGCCATAATAACGTTTCCCTCTCTCCCAAGGGCGTCGTGGGGGTTAATTATTTAACATTTGTAAAGCACTTGCAGGGCTGGAGATGAAAGTGGAAAGTATTATTGAGGCTAAACTCGGTTTTATAGGAGGCCTGGTCAGAAAATTGCGTTTGGAGTTGAAATATGAGACCTGAGCGGGGATCCCGGGAGGAGCATCCATCAGACCTGGGGAGCACGGAAAATGAAGTGCTTTGGAGGAATTAATGCAGTTAATAATTAATGAGGGGCTTGGGGGAGGAGGAATGCAGGGACCTGGGGTGGGGGATAATGCCCCACAAGGCTCCCTGCATGGGGGGGAAGGTGAGGGGAGGAAATTTAATCAATGCACGGAATGGGAGAAAATAAAGATTTGGGGGGAGAAGCCTTGAGAGTCAAGAAGCCACAGAAGAGTTCTGGGGGAGAAACTGGAAATTCCAGCAGCTGCTGTGCCCAGGAATGGGGGATTTTGGTGGCCAGGGCCACTTTGCCCTCCTGGCTGGAGCCTGGGGAGGCTTTGGGGCTGGCAGGGAGGAGGCAGGTGGGGCAGGGGAGGAGCACGGCTCACCTGGGAGCAGGTGTGGCAGCGGCAGCCAGGGGCAGGTAAGGCTCTGCTGGCACTGGAGGGGGCTCTGGGGTGGGCAAAGGGAGGTCAACCCCACCCCATGGGAGGAGATGGGACCCCCTGCCCACCTTTAGGGGACCCCTCAGTTTGGGAGGAGAGGGGTCAGGGTGGGTAAACCAGGAGTTATTCCCCTTGGGAAGGCAAATTGGGGATGGGGCAGAGGGGGTGGGCTCTGCCCTTCTCGACCCACCAGGGTGTGCCCCCACCCTGGAGGGGCACAGGGGGGTCCCTGCTGGGCTGGGGGGCGATGGCACAGCCCGGCAAAAACCCTAGCGACCTTTTCCAAGGAGGAAGTTGGAAAATAAACACGCTCTGCGGGGCTGGAGGTGACAAAGGGACAGCCAGGGGGCGAGGAGTGCCCCTAAACCCCCAGCCCTGCCCACAAGGAGCCCTCAGCAGCTCCCTGCTCCTCTCCGTGCCAAATTAAATGCCAACCCTGTGCCTTGTAGCTGAGCTGAAATCACAGAGTCCCTCCCCACCCTCCTCTCCTCGCAGAATGGCCCTGAGAAGTCGCTTTTAGTGCCCCAAAAATGCACAGGTTAGAATTGTAGAACCCCAGGATGGCTTGGGGTGGGAGGGACCTTAAACTCATCTGGTTGCAGCCCCCCTGCCATGGACAGGGACACCTTTGCTGCAGGGCAAGGGTTTCTTCCCTCTTCCTACAGGATTATCCTTAAAAACAACCAGCCTCTTGCTGGGTGTGATTGCTGAGGCACAGGGAGCTGCTGGAGGGGGAATTTGGGGGGTCACAGCTCTCTGGGGGCAGCTGTGGTACCCGGCTGGATGAGGGTTATGTGTTTTAGGGGAATAATTGGATTTTTTGGGGATATATTGCAGTGGAAATGGTTTGTTTAGTTGTTTTCCTGGAGGGATGTCAAACACCTATGGTGTTTAGAGTGTATGATATCCTGGGAAGATTGGAACAATTTTAGGATGAGCAATCTTCTCCTCTTTGGAAAATGCCATAGGAGTTGTGGGGTCCAGAGAAGCTGGGGGATATTCCATGTTGGACAGGGCTTGGAGAAACCTGGGCTAGTGGAAGGTGTCCTTGTCTATGGAGGGAGTGCAATGAGGTGGGATTTAAGGTCCCTTCCAGCCCACACCATTCTGGGATTCTAGGATCCTATAAATCCTGATTTCTGTGGCATTTTTGGTGGTGATAGTGCTGGCTTTGGGTTCCTTTTGGGTTGGTTCCTGTGAGGTGATAGGGGTTGCTGGAGTCAGGGAGGCAGTTTGGGGCACAGATGGCACCCACCCCCTTTGGAAGGCACTTTAATCCCTTAAACATCACTTAGAGGTGAAGAAAAATGGCTTTTAAGATGATAACACACATTTCCCCAAACAGGGCATTTTTAAAGTCAGACCTCACTGCCTTAAAACCACAAATAAACAAATGCAGGTCATAAAGAGAAGGAAAAGGATGACGAAGCTCCTGCTCTGAGCCCCTGTAATTAAGATGGCTTTGGCTAATTTGTTTTATTTCTCAGCTTTCTCTGCTGGGCTGTAACTCAGAGCTGCTCCTTGCTGCTTCCCTGATGGCAGGGCTTGGAGCAGGGATTGGGATGGAGGAGCTGAAACAGGGGCTGTAAAACAGGAGGCAAAGAGGAATTGGAGACAGAGAGCAAGAGAACCTCTCCATCATCAGTTTTTATGTCTCTCTCCCCCCCAGTGAGTCTTTTCAGGGTCTATTAAACAGACCTCAGGTCCAGCATCCTGAATTTAAAGCTTTCATCCCAGTTTGAACTTCCACGTGGAATTTTCCCTTTTCAGGGGGATGGATTATCTCGGTCTCTTTTCTCTGTGTGTCTGTACAAGTTCCTGCAGCACCTGATGGTCCTTCAGATGCTCCCTGGCAATCGAGCCGAACAGTTTCCACTGATGATGATAATTTTTTAACCAGAGTCTAAACCCCTTAAGGATCCTTTCGAGGCAGAAAAGTTGCCTCCCTGGCTTTGCAGACACGTCTGGCTCGCCAGGCTGAGGAAGATGATTGCTCAGTGTCCCTGTTAACAATCCCAGGCAGAGAGGAGAAAACCTGCCCATAATGGGCTGAAATGGTTGCGAATGGGGTTTTAGGCTGACATTAATGCATTAGGGATCCGGCTCCTGGGGGAGCTAATGGAAATGCTGCTATGATTAAAAGGGAATCTGCAGACAAATAAGACAGGGCTGGTAATGGAGGGAGGCAGTGCAGGATGCAGGAGAGCTTTGCTTTGTCGGTGATGCCCCTCCTGACATCTCTGGGGTGTCACCTCTCTGTCCTCAGAAGCACAGACCTCCCACCTCTGCCTTCCCTCCAGGTGCAATATTTGGGCTGTGGGGTTGCATTTTAGTCAGAGACACACACAGAGAACACGCAGGGCAGGGAAGGGGCTGATGGAGGATGGTTTTTTTGGCTCAGCTGCTGCCAGGCTGTAGGGTTTGATGTGCCCCTGCAGCTGCAGGTTCAGGCTGAGGGGACACCCAAACCACCTCTGGAAAGCTGGGAACAGCTTCAGTGTTTCCAGTTACACATCTCAGTGGCTTTCCCCAGCTCAGCCTGGGGGGTTTTATTGCAAGTCCAGATATTTCTCTACCTCTCTGAGTCAGCCTTTCCCTGGGGACCATCCCTGCCACCCAGAGATGCCCCCAGAGCCAAGGGCAGGTCCCCCAGCCAAGCAAACCAGCTCTGGTGTGTCTGAGCTGTTTTCCAGAGGTTGAAGGGCAGAGTTAATTGTAGGGGATGGCCGTGAGCAATTCCCACTGGTGAACTTTAGACTGTAATTCCAAGCTGGGGAAAACTGCAGCGATGCCCTGACTGAGATACTATCAATGCACTAATAAAACCTTTTTTAATAGTAAAGCAAACAAGACACTTGGAAAAGGTAAATGGCTAAAAAGAGACTTTGTGGCTGCCAGGGTGGGGCGAGAGGAGGAGGGGAGAGCCTGATGGGGCTCCTCAGCACCCTCCCAGCTGCCTCCCTGGGTGCTGGGGTGCATGAGCTCTGACCCAAGAAGGAAGCAGCCCCTCTGGGAGGAGGCAAGGGCAGAGGAAGCAGTAAATCATTAAGCTGGGGCAGTGCAGGGCATCGTAATGAACAGGAGCAAAGTGCACCCAATACAGGCAGGGACACGGGTGTGTCACTGACCACGGGGCTGGGGGATGAGGGAAGGGACAGAGTCACCTCAGCAGGGATGTCCTGGGAAGGTGGCTGTGCCCACCAACCCCAGCATGTGCTGGACCTCCAGCTTGCTGTTTCCCCTGCTAATGGCAGGCAAGTCTCATTTCCTTGGGAGCTGTAGGGAAAAACAAGAGCTGTTTGCCCTGGGGCACAAACATAATTGTGGCTGGTTTTCCCCACCCTGTGCTTACCTGTTGTGTGTTTTCAGAGGAGAAAGGGAAGCAGGAGAAAGAGTGCTGCTGGTCACACACCCCAGCTGAGCCATGGGCTTCCTGCTAGGGAGGGATTGGGCAGGAATGGGCAGCAGCAATCCCAAAACAGTCCCCATCACCCCACCGGGCTCAGCCCAGCTCTGGTAAACACTGTAAGGTGGATGTGCACACTCCATTTAACTGATCCTTAATTGGCATTGATCAGTGTGTCCTTCAGGCCATCCCAGTCTGACTGTGTTGGCCTCAGAGGAAAACCCTGAGATGTGCAGCTCCTGATGATACGGGAGCTGGGAAGACACTGAGATGTGTCCCTGGAAATAACAGAGCTGTTTCCAGCCTCCCAAAGGGGTTTGGGGGCTCCCCTCATGCCAAATCTGCAGCTGCAGGAGCACATCAAACCCAGCCCTGCAGGCTGACACCAGCTGAGGTGCTGGGGCCAAAAACCATCCTCCATCAAATAAGATCTCACTTTGTATCTGCCTTTAACACATAAGAACAGCTGGAGCTGCACCACAGAGTTGTATGCTTGACTACACCCTGCTGTGGCCATGTCATGGTTCTAGCATTGATATTGCAGGAAATGGCTGCAATGCTTGTTGTGGGGGTATTCTGGGCTGGGTTTGGTTCTGCTTTCAGTCACTGCCCTGATTTTATACCATTCCTCCTTGTATCTGATCTAAATGTCCCCTCTCTCCGTTTAAAGCCTTTACCCCATTGCACATACAGGATGGGACTCTGCTCTCCCAGGAAACAGATTTTCCAGCCCTCTCCCTGGCTCTGGAATGCTGCGCCCTTGACCACAGGGAGCCAGGTGGATGCTCCTGTTCTCTGCCTGTCTGTTTGACAGGGCTCCAGAGATGATTGTATTAACCCACTGGACCTTGCCCAACACTGCTTTGATCTTCTGTTTAATTACCCAATGCACCCACTGCCGATAAATCTCTCCTTTTAAGTCACGGAATAAGGCAGAGCCTTTGCAGTGCTGCTAACAGCAACCTTCAAAGCTGCCATTTCCATGCACAGCTTGAAAAAAACCCCTCCTAAATTCATTTTGCTGGACCCACTGGTAGCTGCGAGGCGTTTGGTGAAGGCAGGACTGTGGGACCAGCCTGGTGTGAGCACAAGGACACCCTCCCCATCACTGCCCTGCGTGGCTGCACGTCCTGGGGTGGTGTTTGCACCGGGAGCCCAATGTTTGCTCACCTCGAGGTGCTGGCTTAGCTGTTTGGTTAACCCAGCCCAGATCAGGCAGGCTGCCTACAGGGTTGGGTCTAACCCAGTGGATTTCCCAGGCACCTTTGGGAGGTGGTACCTGCACCAGCCATGGACTGCAAGGGATGAAACAAGGTGACCCTGGGACAGAGGGACCTGGAATCAGGTATTGAGAAAGCCCATGGAACTGCTCTCCCTCTGCAAGGCTGGCAGGAGTGAGCCACATCCAACCCCATGCCCAGACTATCTCTGTGCACAATAAGAGCATTTCTGGTTTATATTTCCGAGACTGGAGCCCAAAATGCCCCTGGTGGCTTAAGGATGACCAGGATGGGGATGTCTGGGTGCAGGTCCAAGCCATGCAGCACCCACCCCACGAGGGAGGAGGTTCCTGCCCACAGAGGAGGTGACTGAGTGGAGAAGGAGGTCCTGGGCTCCAGCAGCACAGCCTTTGCATCAATTAAACCCACCCAAATTGCCCAGCCTGACACCCCCTGACATATGCTGGAGCCCACATGAAAGAACTCATCAGTTCTTCACCTAATTAAGCAAACCAGCAAATGGCAAACAGGAGCCAGCCGGGTTTAATTGGTGTCATTCTCCCAGGAAATGGGTGTCCTGGCTCCCTGCAAACCCTGTGTGTGTGTGTGAGCTCTGGGATGAAGGGAACTGGTTGCTTGGTGTGCCCAAACCCACAGTGTTTTCTTTCCAGCAGCTTTTGGGGGGGTCTGGGAAGCTGAATTTTAAACAAAATGCTTTGGTTTGTGAAATAGATGCAGGGTTATTTTTGCCCCCTGCATGGGCTGAAGGAATTCCAGGGATTTTAAAAGAATTTTGGATTTAGCACACACTTGGGTGGCTGTTCAAGGAGCTAAAGGAACCCAGTGGTGTTTACCCCCAGACATTACTCATCTCCCTGGGTGTTATCTCTCCTACCTGGCCCCAAAGCCCCCCCTTTCCTGGTCTGCAGCAGATTCCTATGCTCATACTTGCAGAAGAGCAGGAAAAGCAGGAGCTGCTGCTGGGAGGGATCCCAGGCATGCAAGGTACAGGCTGGGAATCATCAGATCATCAGATTGCAGCAGTCTTGGGGCCTTTGCTAAACTAGTCTGGCTTTTTCTGGCATTTCCTAATCTTGGGGCAAGGACCTCAGAGAGGACCCAGGTGTCCCCACCTCTCACCCTTGGAGGGTTTTCCAGAGCTCCATCTCATTCCTATGTGCCTGGTCGAGCCTTTTTCTGTCCTCCCTGAAAGGGAAATCCTATTTTTTTTCCAGTGTTATGCCAAATAACTGGTATAAGTTGAATAATGACGTGATTTTTCTTTGCCTTGTAGCCAGAGGAGTCCGTCAGGATGGCAAATTTCAAGGGGCATGCCCTGCCAGGCAGCTTCTTCCTGGTCTTTGGGCTCTGGTGGTCCGTAAAATACCCGCTGCAGTACCTGAGCCAGAGAGCAAACAAGAAATCCCACAGGATCCCCTCCTTCCAGCGCATGGATGCCGTCGAAGGGGGGCTGAAAATCTTCTTTGCCCTCGTAGGTAAGGTTGTGTTTCACTTGCCACGTGGGTAAACACCCAGCCTGCAGCGAGGGCTGGGCTGGAGCTCTGACTCCACACAAGCTGGGCCAGGTGTGGAGGGAGCAGGGAATGGTAAGGCTGGAAAAGACCTCTGAGCTCCTCAAGTCCAACCATTAATCACTGCCACGTCCAGCACTAAACTGTGATCCTGAGCAGCACATCTGCATGTTCTGGGACACTTCTAGGGATGGTGATGCCACCCCTTCCCTGGGCAGCCTGGGTGCATCCTTGACATTCATGTTGCCTTCATCTCTGGTAGAGCTGAATGTGAAAAGACCAAGCCTTGTCCCTCTTCCCAAAGCTGAGCTGCCATTGATAGGCCTGAGTTTTCCCCCCCAACACAAACCCATCAGCTGATGCTTCAGAATCCCCCAGCAGCAACGGGTTGTGTGCTGGTTTAAAGGTAAACCTGCAGGAGAAATGAACCCAGCTAAAAAAAAGAGATTACATGTCACAACTACAATTTAATAGAAAGATGACAATAAATACAGAAAAAACTGGTTTTAACCCACAAAACCAGATGTCTAACCAGCCCCCTGGGGCAGGAACAGGATGGTGCTCATTGGCCCCTGTGCCGAGCACCACATGAGCCCCCTGAGTGCAGAGTAAAAGGAAAGGAAACCTGTTGGTGAGGATGATGGCCCCAGCCCTGTTGGGGTTCTGCTCCTCCTCTGGATCCCACCAGTGGTACCAGAAGTCCCAAACCCCAAGATTATCCACGCTCAGGTTCAGGTGGGAATGCCCAGCACCCCCACAGGGAGGGGAGTTCCACAGTGGGTGATTTATCTCTGTGAGTCCTGGGATATTTTGGGGTCTCTGATGGCCCACGAGCAGAGATGACCCCTCAGGTGGGTGTGAAGGTGCTGATGCCTCCCCAGAGGGGACTTGTCCCAGCTCAGTCACTGGGGTGAGGACAGAAACACTCCCCTGTCCCGCAGGGCTCTTTAACACCCCCCTGTACCCTGAGGGGCCAGGTGTGCCCTGGGCAGCTGCTGCCAATGATCCATCATGGACAGCCCACCAGGAGTGGCACAGAGGGTGTAGAATACACAGCTTTGGTCACACCTACCCAGGGATAAACTGGCCCTGGTCCCTGTAGCCACGTGCTGTTTGACCCACAGCACCTCCTGACTGTCACCAAATGTTGGTCAGAAATTCCTTTTCCATCCTCCCACAAACACACATAGATGTGTCCTCCCAAGGGTGATGAGAAATGGGGAAAACCCACCTTAACGAGCAGATTTGTGGTCTCAAATCCTCACCACTCCACTGGAAATAACCAAAGAATAAACATAAATAAAGAAGGGACGTGTTTTTTTGGATGGAGGTATGGAGAGCTGTGGGAGAAGGTTGGTGCTGGTGGTAAAGTGCTGGAAATTCAATTATTTGGTGTGGAATGATCTGTCCTGAGGGACTTTGCTCTTGGAGGGGGTGGACACAGTTCGTGGTGTTTTAGGAATGAGTGGTTAAATGAAAGTGGAAAAAACCAAAGGAAAGGCAGATTCCTCACCATCACCCTGCAGGTGAAGGGCACAGTCCTCTCCTCATCCTCTCCCCTGGTGTGTGCCATCTGCTGCGGGGTGGGAGCTCCAGCTCCTTGGGCATCTCCCAGTATGATACTGGTGTGGAGATTTTTCTCTCCAGGGTGGGGAGGTTGAAACCAAAATATTTCCCACAAAGTCTTTATGAGCTTCACGTGGTACCTGCTCCCACACGGCCAGGGCATGTTCCCATCTGGGCTGGCTGATTTTCTGATTTCTTCCTCAACACGCAGGGAGGGGATGGGGTTGGATCCCACCCTCTGCTCAAGAGCCCAACAGCAAATTGTTCAAATGCTGGGAGAAATATTTCATGTCTCCTGTGCCCTGAGAAGTTGAAAAAAGGAGATTTGGGGCTTTGGCATCCTCAGCGAGCCTGGCTGCTATTTCTGTGATCCAGAGTGGAGTCTTTAATAACTGGAGAGGACACAAAGCCGGGCTTGTTGTCGGAGGCGTGTGGAGAAAGGCTGGTGCTGTATCAATTAAGATAAGAGCTTGGTGTGCAGGCAGCTCACAAACCAAGGAAATGCCTTAACCTCTCATTTCCTCCCTTTTGAGGCCCCGATCTGACTGCGGCGCTTAACCAGATGTGACACACACTCCATTCTGGCTGCTAATGAATTACCTGGGTTTAATTCCTTTATTTATTCATTTGCTCCTTCCTGAGCATTAGTGGGCCTTAAAAGCTGTGAGGATGTGGGGTGAAAACTCTGCCGAAGGCCTCTCCCTGCTCAGATATTCCTCAGAATCATCCCAGAATGTGCTGGGTTGGAAGAGACTCACAAGGACCACCAAGTCCAGCTCCTGGCTCTGCACAGGACCATCCCCAAGAGTCACACCCTGTCCCTGGAAGTGTTGAGCAAAGGGTGTCCTTTTGGTGGCAGCAAGTGTGGCTTTGTCACAGCTGTCCCCTCCCATGACTCTCTTCATCCCCATACTAGAGCAGCATCCCACTGGGATGGAGCTCAGGAATGCAATTGGTGGAGACTTGCCTTGCTCAGTGATGTGACACATCCTTCTGCTCCATGTGAGGACAACCCAAGCTGTTGATTGAATCCTGTTTTAACAAATATATCTCATTTAAAACCCAAAATGCCCCCACCTGGGTGGTTTCCTCCCAGTAACCCAGTGGGGCTGAAAGCACTGCCACGAGCTCAGTTAGTTCATGCACAACGTGGAACCTTTGAAATGAAATCAGAAATCACCCCCTGTCCAACTTTAAGCCCAAGACCTTCCCAGTGCTGCTCTGGTCTGTGATGCAGGAAGGAAAAGGGTTCGTCCATCTGTTAATGCTTCTCTGTCCAGGAGTCCTGAGCTCTGAGCCATGCCAGGAATTTCAATTATTCATGCACTTATTACTGAGGACGAAGCACCTCACCCGTGCAGGCTGCTCGTGCTTTGCAGCTCGGCTTTTAATTGGGAAAAGGCAGGTTTAGGGGCTCTTGTGCATGTTTGCAGCACACTGGGGTGCCCAGGAATCCATCGCTGTGACGGCACCATCCCAGAGCAGGCTGGAGGATTTGAGCTCCTTCTGCTATAAATTCTCCCCGGTGTTCAAACCCTGACCCAAAATGAGCAGGGAAAGTTTAATGCATAATTGAAATAAAATTTCTATTTCCTCTTTGGATTATCTTAGGAAATTTTAATTTCACAGAAAAGTCATTACTTCATTTGTTTTGCTAATCCTTCAGATCTGCTCGGTACAGAGGATGATCTGGAACATTATTAGAGTCCCTAATAAGATCTCATTTTCTCCTCAAGGCCAGTCAGGAAAGTCTGAACAAACAACGTGGAGCTGCTTGTTCAGCCGTGGTTTGGAGGCTCTGGGTTGGAAGCAGAGCTGTCCCAGACTCTCCTGCTCCTCATCCCAGCAGGTTTCTTGTGCTGCATCCCAGGCCGGGACATGAGACTTGAGTTTGGGTGGTCAGTGAGTCAGGAACGCCCCAAGTGCAACAGAAGTAGGAAAGATGCATTTTAGCTGGGAGAGGAGAGGAGGAGAATGGGTGAAGCTCAACCAAGACTGTGAAGGAGATGGTTGGATGGAATCTTCCAGAGATGCTCCTGGAATCTCCCTCCATCCTAGAAGCGAATGACGTTCCCAGTCTTGCCTCTCTCTCCACCTCCCAACAGCCACACACGAGGAGAAAACTAGGTGCCATGGACATCTCCATCACCCTGGGAAGGGCAGAGGGGACCTCTCCATCCACCCAGTGTCCTCATGCCCCTCCTTTTCTCCTCCCAGAAATCCCAAATTTGAATGCAAGCAGAGGATGCCAAGAGCAACAGGAAAGAAGATGCTCCAAGAGCTCCAGGAGGTTCACCTGGAGAAGAGAAGGATCCAGGGAGAACTGAGAGCCCCTTCCAGTGTCTAAAGGGGCTCCAGGAGAGCTGGAGAGGGACTGGGGACAAGGGACGGAGGGACAGGACACAGGGAGTGGCTTCCCACTGCCAGAGGGCAGGGCTAGATGGGATATTGGGAAGGAATTCCTGGCTGTGAGGGTGGGCAGGTCCTGGCCCAGGTTGGGCAGAGAAGCTGTGGCTGCCCCTGGATCCATCCCTGGAAGCGTCCAAGGCCAGGTTGGACGGGGCTTGGAGCAACGTGGGCTGGTGGGAGGTGTCCCTGCCCATGGCAGGGGGTGGAATGGGATGAGTTTTAAGGTCCCTCCCAACCCAAACCATTCTGGGATTCTGCCATTACCAGACCCATAAGGGAGGTGCCAGCTCTGGTGGAGCCTGGGGGATGCAGGACCGTCCCTGCCCGGGGTCTGCTGGGGGTTCTGCAGGACCACGGCTCCCACTAGCGGCTTCTCCTAAAAGAACCACTTGCCGCATTCCTTGAATTTTGCATCCTGGAATTCTGGGGATCCCAGGTCGGCTTCCCCTGCCCCGGAGTGCACAGGATGCTGCACTCAGCTGTATTCCTGCAGCGACACAGGAATGCCATTCCAGCACACCAGAACTCTGCAAACTGCTCCCAAAAGTGCAATTTTGTGATATGTTCACAATTGGAGCAATGCCTAAATCTACCAGGGCAAGGAAGACCCTTTCCTTGCCGAGGTGCCCCTCACCTTCCTGGGAACGAGGGCCCTGACTGTGAAATAGCAGGTTAAACCATGTCCTGGGAATGAGGGTTTGCAGACAGTCTGGAATATAAAGCTCAGTGTTTGCTGAGTTACTCTCTCAGCTGGTTCTGTTTCCAAAGGTGTTAATAAAACACCGTGAGGGAAACCTGGGGAGCTTCGACTGCCTCTTAAAGGTTAAACTGGCAGCTGGTTCTAAGAGGAATAAGCAGAAAACTCGCAGCATTTCATTGATCAGCATCAGAATAGTTGCTCCTACTTTGTACAGTACATCTCAGCTCGTTTAGCCTCCCAAATCCCCCCAAATCCATCACTTCTTAGGTAATTACTGCTCCATTACACTGCGTGTACAGTGATCTATTTGCAATCATGAACTGAATTATCCCTCACAAGAGGGGAAAGAAGCAGAAGTTTGGGGGAGTGGGGAGGGAAGTGAGTAAAGAGCAGAAAATACAATCAATTCCTGGCTCCATTAACACACAACCACAAACCTCCTCGCCACAGCCCAGCCATGGACCTGCAGCTCCCGGGCAGCCAAGAGAGAGAACCTAAAGAACAATTACAGAGCAGAATTAAAATCATCTTTTTAAGCGAAAGTTCTCGAGACGATTCCCTGCAAAGATTTAATGAGGCGGGTATTGACTGCCAATGCAATAATTGATTATTAAATCACTATAAATACGCCTCCCTACAAGGCTCCAGTCCAATTTCCCCCCCAGGAATAAATATTTCTCCTGGTGTTTATTTAATCCACGCCTGCCCACGTGAATTTAAATGATGTATCTTGATCCTTGATGCAAAGCAGAGCCTCAGCAATGCAGCCATCCATCAGACACTTAAGTTGCTGTTAATAACATTCCCTTGGGGGAAATTGCAGGCAAATAGTTATGAATCCAGTGAGAGGGAGCCTCAATCTTGTGTTTGAGGAGGTGATGAGGAGTGCCAGGAGAAGGCACAGAGCAGGGCAGGGATGGAGGGGAGCAGGGAAACCTCCTTGGTGCATTTGGGGTGGAAATCCATCCCAAAATATGGTGTTTTCCTTTGGTTTTTAAGGACAACCAATCATAAACTTGTAGTCCCCCTTGTGGAAAGATTTGGGGAGGGAGGGAAAGGGCAGCCCATGGCAGGAGATGAGGAAAGAGCCTCCAAAATTGACTCACAAGTGCCTTTTGGTTCCCTCAAACCCCAAAAGTGCAGAAATTACAAGCAAAAATGAGCAGCCAAGAGGGAAAAAAGGTCAAAGGGCAATGGGGAGAGTAAAAAATGTAAATAGTAAAAAATGCCTTTCCCTTTAAAGTCCCCCCTGAGAGTTTGATTCCCAGATGTGCTGGGCTATGGCTTGGAAATGCTCTTTTCATGGATCTTGCCTTTCCAAAGGGGTTAAAACCATCATGGTTTTGCCACAACACCAAAAGAGAGGTGGGAAGACAATGATTCCTGAGATCCTTCTGTCCATGTGTGTCTGGGAAGGGTTTAATGGAATTATCTTCCTCCTTTGGCTGAGGGAAAAGTTGAACAAGGATCAAAATAAGCCCCGAAGGAGGATATTTTCAAGGCTGATTGAGGGTCTCCAATGAGAGCAGGGAATGATGGATAATTAAACACCCCGAGAACCCGCAGGGAGATGAAGGGCAGGGGAGGGAGGAACCTGGGAGTTCCAGAATCACTGGTGTCCATCAGACCTGGGGAAACTTGGCCAAGGAGATAAGGGAAGCAACAGGGGAAATTCTTTGATTTATTAAGGGTTGAAATGCATCCCAAACCCACATTTCCCTTTGATTTTCCAGGGCTTCCAAACTTTTGCAAAGAGTTGGCCAAGTTGGGTTGACGAACAACCCAAGAAGAACGTCCTCAACATCATGAGGATGCAGCCTGGGGTTTTTCAGGGTATTTCAGCATCTTTTCCCTCTCTTTATCAATATCTCCTCATAGGGAGCTGCAAATGTTACCCTGAAAGATCCCAAGCATCCCATTACAGATTACAGAGTGATAGTTCCAGAGGGAAGATCCCATAAAGATGGGATGCTTTAGTCAGATTTTTTTTTCATTTTAAAGGTGTTTCTCAGGATCATCTCACCTCCATCCCAGCTGCCAGGGTTGAGACCCATTCTTGGTGTAAATGCCAGCTCTGGTGTCCCTTTTAGAAAGGATAATAAAATCCCTTGGGATATTTATTTCTTTTTGCTCTCATTTGATGGACAAGTCATGACATCTCAGGATTTCCCCCACAAACTTTCAGGGTTGTGTTTCACTATCAAACAGTCCCATTTTGGAGGGAGACCCAGAATTTTAGGTCAGCCTGGTGGGTTTTTGTTGACAGGCCAAGATTCATCCCCAGGATTTGCAATCCCTGGACTGGCTTAGCTGCAAATTCAACAAAGATGGGAATGTGCTGGGGATGGAGCTGTGATGGGTGAGCACATTGTGTGGCCTGGAGCTGTGTCAGGGCAGGGTCAGGGGGGATCTCAGGGAAAGGCTCTTCCCCCAGAGGGTGGTGGGCACTGCCCAGGCTC